>OZ023263.1:45005138-45177638 GCA_964006375.1 Tillus elongatus | reverse complement strand
TCAGTACGGCATAGTATGTAGTTTTTTTGTTCCCTCAGGGCTCGTCCGCGGCCTCGCCGCCCCGATAGCACCGCAACCCTTGGTTGATTGTGCATACCCTTAGTCTTACTCCACCCATTCCAAAATTACTGTGCCTTGAACTAGTCTGCACAGCGATTGGTAGGGTGAAGTTTTATATTGCTCTGTCTCCGGTCTAGACTGACCGTAGATCAGTTGTCTTTTGCGGTCCAGAGCTATACACTCACACAAGATGTTCTGGGCTGATTCCTCCCCCTCGCCGCAGAGTCTGCATGCGAGGTCCCCTTCGAACCGCCACATTTTATGCAGGTGTTTCTTGACGGCCATGTGTCCCGTCAAGAGACCTGTTGTGTTTCTGAGCTGTCCTCTGTTAAGATTTAGCAGCTCCACAGCTCTCTTTGAACTGAGTCCGTCAATTATTGACTTCCCATGTCTGAGTCTTGGACAGTGCGCCCAGTACACCTTGTGTTGGTTTCTGACCCAGGACTTAATGGCTCCCCTGGCAGTGCTCTTTGACACGCCCTGAGCCGGTTCTGGTCCCATAAATGGTTCTGCTGACCATCTCTTCGCGAGACTGTCAGCTTCTTCATTGCCTTTGACCCCCGAGGGACCCGGCACCCAGATGAGGGTCACCTCATTCTGCCCAGCCAGGTCTCTCGTCTCGTCTCGGCACTCACTCACCAGCCAGGAATTTACCCGTGGGCTACTTAGTGCCTTAAGGGCTGCCTGGCTGTCTGTGGTTATGAGGATCCGCTTGTTGGTGTAGCCCCTCCTCTTGTTCTCCCGCACACAGTGCAGGATGGCGTACATCTCGGCCTGAAACACCGTTGCATGGGCTCCGAGGGAAATACTATGACTTACATAGTATGTAGTACTATGTAGTATGCCGTACTGACGAGCTCTAATTAGAGCGAAACCGGTCTACGGTTCTAATTGTTGTGAGAATGCATCTAGCCTTACTAGGGTTACTATTTAGAAAAACTATCGATGACGTTATATCTCAAATTTGGTACATACTGTATAATATATTTTTTAAAGACCGCACTGAAAATACAAATCGACGTGTGTGAGCATTTTTGACAAAAGCTGTATTTGGTTAACTAAATTTATTTCACTCCCATTGTAGGTACGCTGTACCCACCTTCCAGAGAAGGCCATGTTGACTTTTTTCGCATAGTAATCTCCAGAGTAGATACGAGAGATTATATTCTTGCAAAGTAATTTATCTTGGAGGCGTTCAGCAAAGGATTTTCTAATGGAATTCAGCTATGAAAGGTTCTCAATTTCCGCATAATATCAGTTTTATTACTGACGTGACTCTGGAGAGAGAGCATTGCGTTTATAAATACAATAAACGGCCATAAAGCCGAAGCTATGACTTCATTGAGGTGGTGCTTCGAGCCGACGAATGGGCGGTAGGTTGGCAATTATTCACCATCGAATGGTACAAAAATTATTTAATGGCTTGTAAAGTTTTATTAGTTGTTTGGTTCTACTGCTTTGCATTATGATTATTATGTTGGAAGAACGGGAGGGGATGATCGTGACTAGTAAATCTGTCAGCGGGTTAAATTAACATCTCACGTTGATTATATAGTAGGCCTGAAACAACAAAAGGACGAAATTTTATTAACAGGCTGGTAAGAAAAAGCCTGGACGCAGCAAGTGCGTTATGGTAGTGAATTTTCATAGAAATGATCTGGCACAAAATATTTTATTATAACTTTTTTTTCTTGTAACATAGAAATCTAAATTTTGGTGTATATTTTACTTTTTATATCGTTAACCTACCTACCAAATTTGGTTATCATAACTTTTTAATTTTTTGAGATAAAATTTTTTTTCGAATAACGCAAAATTTTCCCGGAAACCCTCGTCCCATTTTCCTGACTAACAAATTTTTCCAAGCCATTTACAAAAGGAAGGTACATGCCAAATTTTATTAAAATCGGACCATCATTTTTTGAGTTATCGGTGTGATACACACACATATATGTATATATATATATATATATATATATATATATATATATATATATATATATATATATATATATATATATATATATATATATATATATATATATACATATAAAAATTGAAACTGACCCCGGATATGTTCTAGGCGTCCTAGTTCGCGCTCATTTGCAAAATTTGTTTCAAAATTCAAAAGTTGGGATCTCCTCCATACTGAATTTTTTCTACGAAAATTCACTAAAAAGAAATTGAATAGCGAGCATTGACTAACAATAGAAACGAAAAAACATACAGGACGGTCGAAACCGTGTATGTTAGGCAGAAATAGTACGTTATCTGCAGAAGGTATCATTGACTAATAGCTATTTACAAAGATGAAATCTGCTCGTTATGATAATTAAACTAGGGGAACAGGAAATGTAATGGTAAGTGGCCTTACATTATAAAGGTGATGCATGTAGCAGGAGACCACCTAAGGTACGTAAAGAGAAATGTTGCATGGAAATTTCAAGTAATTTGTTAGGTCACATAAGTAAAACTTACATAGAGAGCGAGCATTGACTAACAATGTAAATTAAAGGTACAATCATAGCAAATGGACACACGATACCTAGTAAGAGGATGCTTCTACAATATTCATTCTCGATAGAACAGACTAGTGAGCTTTGCAAATGAATCATAAAAAAGAAAGAGAGGAAAATAAACCGAAAGTGAAGCTACAGGAACGTCTTATGCGGTGGAATACAAGTAGGTTTTGTAGGGTGATACGTATGTAAAATAGTTTAGCAGTAAGAGTAAGCAAAGCGTCATGTTAAGAGTAACAGACTATAACAGCGGCAGAAGCAGAAGCCAATGGAAGCCACCTGTGTTTGGTAAGAGCAAATTTTAGGAAGACACTATTGACAATCGGCTAAAAACGATGCGAGTTGTAAGAGAAATAGAAATGATTTGGAACAAAATATTTTATTGTAAGTTTTTTTTTCTTGTAACATAGAAATCTAAATTTTGGTGTATAGCTTACTTTTTATATCGTAAACCTACCTACCAAATTCGGTTTCATCATGCTTTTTTTGAGAAAAATTTTTTTTCGAATGAAAGCTCAAAATTTTCCCGGAAAACCTCGTTCGATTTTCCTGACTAACGAACCTATCCAAGCCATTTACAAAAGGAAGGTAAGGTAATCCAGCATTCTAAGGAATAGGCAGATTGAGGCCTTAACTAATTTTGGACTTGGTTCAACCCGAGGAGCCAATACTTCTCTCTCTATCTCTCCCCCTATAGATTCTGTCTCCCCCCCTATATATATATATATATATATATATATATATATATATATATATATATATATATATATATATATATATATATATATATATATATATATATATATATATATATATATATATATGGTGTTTACACAGTACGATAAGAAGGAAGCTGTGGGACGAAAACTACCCAAAAAACAACTACTCCCTTGGCTAATACCACGATGGGCATTGAATCACATACTAGCCACCATTACTTCAGTCCTACGGGGTCTTGCAGTAAGATCTAAACCAAGAGATACAGACCGGTTTCGTGCTCCTTACTCTTTTTAATATGCCATCTCTGGTGTTGTGACAGTTCTAGGCATACATCACACCGATAAGTCAAAAAATAATGAGCCAATTTTGATTAAACTTGCGAAGTATCTTCCTTTTATAATTTTCTATGATAAGTTGACTAGCCGAAAAAATCGGAAAATGTTTGTACCTTCAAAAATAATATAGCAATGGCAGCCAAATTTGGTATGCAAGTTTCTACTATAAAATTTATCCTCCATTCCAAAGTTTTGATGTCTAAGTTTAAAATTAAAAAAATGGGTGCCACTGGTGATCAGAGAATAGCACAAGACGAAAATATGTTCTAAGAAAGCGGAATACATATCTCTGTTTAAGGTACCGTTTCCGTCGTCTCCGTGGATCTCCAAAAAATATTAGACTGGGGAAGTGGAAATCTTGTACAATTCAACCCCACCAAATCTCAGTCTTGCTTTCTTTCTCATAAGAAATACACCAGCCCTAGACCCATCACAATGAACAACCAAGTTATTTAAAGTAATAAGTACTTTTCACTTGTAGGCATTTCTGTGGATCGAAATCTCAATTGGCACCAACATGTCACATAAATTGCAGAAGCGGCTGCTAAGAAATTAGATTTCCTCTTCCGGTCTCGCAAACACTTTTCATCAGCTAATCTCCATAACTTATATACTTTACAAATAAGGCCAAACCTCGAATACTGCTCCCACGTCTGGGGTGCTGCTGCCGCTTCTACACTCGCTATCCTGGACTCAATTCAGAAGAGAGCTATACGTCTCATCGGTGACCCTACCCTTACTCAAAGGCTGCCATCCCTTGCCCACCGATGTGCCGTTGGTGACTTCTCTCTCTTTGGTAGATATCTGCACGGGCACTGCTCACAGGAGCTTTCTTTCATAGTTCCTCCACCTGCTGCCCCCAACAGATCTAATGCACCCTTTTACTGTCCAGGTCACCAAACCTAGAACATCTTGTTATGCTTGCTCTTTTGTCCCGAGGACTTCCAAGTTGTGGAATTCCTTGCCGGCGCATGTTTTTCCTTCTCCTTCGAACCTCCAAACCTTCAAGTCCAGAATTAACAAGTTGCCTCTTTCCTCCTTGTCGACACCCACGGTACGATAGTATTTAGGCTGTAAGCCCTCGTGGTGTGTTGTTGAAATAAAATAAAAACAGGAAACATGTAAAACCCTTCAACAATTCATTTCCTACATTAGGTACCTAAACATTTATTTTAAAACCAGGTTGATAGTGAGACATTCTAGTAGCTCTAGGATTTTCTTTGGCCCAGAAATGATAATTAAAAACGCCCGCCCTTGTAAACGTTGCTTCGTCCGTGATTAAGATTTTATTTAAAAGATTTGGATCAATAGCCTTCCGTCCAAGTAGTGATTCACAAAAGTCGACTCATGATGACCTATCCTCCGGTAGTAAATGTTGCACTTGCCTAAAATGGTAAGGATTCAGTTGCTGTTCTTTCAAAGTTTTGAACGCACTTGCCTGGGAAATATCAGTTCTTGATGCTAATCTGCGTGAACTAATTGTAGGCTCATGAAAAACGGTTTCCAAAACTTGATCCTCAACTTCTACCTTTCGTGCACTTCTACGACGTCCTCCATCTGGGTCAAAAAGGTTTTTCGATTCGGTGCATTTCTAGTAGGAAATTTTTCTGCATATCTTTTGACAGCTGCATTCGAATTTCCAAAGTTAAAATCCTATCAACTTGTTCACCATAGATATAATTTGCGATTTTTAAAAATAAAAATAATAAAAAATCTCGGGACGCAGCAGGTGCGTTATGGTAGCGAATTTTCTTTAAAATATTTTTAATAGCAAATGTCTTTCTTTGATGAAAGCAGGCATCAAACTTGGTTGCCTATATAGTAGAAACAATGTATCATATTTCATTGAAACAAATTTATTGTTTGAAAATATATAAACATTTTTCAAAAGTCTAGATACAGCAAATGTGTTATGGAAGTGATTTTCCATAAAAATGTTTTTAATAGCAAATGCGAGCAGGCATCAATCTGATTACCGGTATAGCTTATGTGGTAAAAACAATGTACTATATTTTATCAAAATTACTTATGGTTTGAAAATATACAAAAATTTTCCGAAAATAAACTTAAATGTTGGTTTTCTATCCAACAAAGCTTACGTTAATAGCAAATTGAGTTATTGAAATTTGAAGGATTTAATGAAACTTTGGTAAATTTGCAGATTAGCACCCGAACGCTTTTCAACAAATTGTTTTCAGAGACATTACTAGGACCTCACCCGCAGGTTTCTGAACAGTTTTTTGAAAAACGTTCGGGAGCTAAACTGCAAATTTACCGAAAATTTGCTACCAAAACGCACTTACTGCCTCCAGATTTTTTTCTTACAAACGCATCATATTTCGATAAAAAATGCAAAAATGCATTAACGAATTTGTTCTACGAAAATTAGTTTAAAAAAATTATACACCCCTACTCACTCCTGGTCCCGTAACTTCCTTGGGGAGTGTGAACAAGAAATTTTTTTTGGGGTTTGTGGATCCAGAGGGGTGGGGGCCTAGGCAGGTTTCTGAAAACAGTTTTTTGAAAAGCGTTCGGGAGCTAAACTGCAAATTTATTGAAAATTCGCTACCAAAACGCACTTACTGCGTCCAGATTTTTTTCTTGCAAACGCATCATATTTCGACAAAAAATGGAAAAATGCATGCACGAATTTGTTCTACAAAAATTAGCTAAAAAAATTATGCACCCCTACTCACTCCTGGTCCCGTAACTTCCTTGGGGAATGTGAACAACAAATTTTTCTTGGGGTTTGTGGATCCAGGGGGGGCTCTAGGCAGGTTTCTGAAAACAGTGTTTTGAAAAGCGTTCGGGAGCTAAACTGCAAATTTACCGAAAATTCGCTACCAAAACGCACTTACTGCGTCCAGATTTTTTTATTATAAACGCATCATATTTCGATAAAAAATGCAAAAATGCATCAACGAATTTGTTCTAAAAAAATTAGCTAAAAAAAATTATACACCCCTACTCACTCCTGGTCCCGTAACTTCCTTGGGGAGTGTGAACAACAAATTTTTCTTGGGGTTTGTGAATCCAGGGGGGGGGGGGCTCTAGGCAGGTTTCTGAAAACAGTGTTTTGAAAAGCGTTCGGGAGCTTAACTGCAAATTTACCGAAAATTCGCAACCAAAACGCACTTACTGCGTCCAGATTTTTTTAAAGATAAACGCATCATATTTCGATAAAAAATGCAAAATGTATTAACAAATTTGTTCCACGATAATTAGCTAAAAAAAAATATAGGCCGTTAAACCATAAATTTCACTAAACCTACAAATAAATATCCAAACAGCTACCAAACTTAACTAAACTCACAGCCAAAGCACCAGAGAAAGGGTCTATTTGAAATGGATTTCCTGTAAACGTTTTAGTAAAATGAAGGGCAATGACGGTTGAATCTGAAACTTAAGGGTTTGCAGAACACTCTTCTTGCAACATTTTCTTTTCACAAATGGTATTTGTTTTACATTCTGTGCCTAAACATTGCCAATTTTGACGTTTAATATTGCGAGTTTGACGTTTTGAGGAAAACTCCTACATTTATTGCTTTAACTGCCCATAACTTCTTTGTCTTTAAAGCTATGGACTTAAATTTTGGTACAGAGTTCACTTTATAATACAAACACGCGTACCAAATTTGGTTGCCCTTACTTTGTTATTTCCGGAGATATAAATTTTTTTATAAAGAAAACACAAAATTTTCCGGGAAAACCTGGTCAGATTTTCCTGGCTAACGAACTTATCCAAGCCACTTGCAAAAGGAAGGTACTCTGCAAATTTTATCAAGATCGGTCCATTATTTTTTGAGTTATCGGTCGGATATATATATATATATATATATATATATATATATATATATATATATATATATATATATATATATATATATATATATATATATATATATATATATATAAATAAACACAGATCTCCCCATAAGCGAATTTAAAAAAAAAATTCGCTAATAAAGAACAGAAATAATAACGTGACATTTACAATCCGTCAAACAATGTCAAGCTGACATCCTGCTCATTTGCTTGACCCTCCGGCGGGCGCGCTATATGGAATCTAATGAGCGGGCGCGCTGCGGTATTTACACCGCATTTAGTTTTTCAACATTTCTAGCTTAGTATTACTAACAAAAATTGTCATTTATTGTATAAGTGTCTTATTAGGCATATAAAACACGCAAGAATTGTTATTACAACAATTATTATCACTCAACAAAAATTGTCTTAATTATTATTATTTTAATTAATAATGAATAAAATATTTTATACAGATAAATAAGATTCTTCTTTCTTTTCGCGTATGCAGATTATCGACTCATAAAGCAGAAGTAAAAATTTTAAATCCTTGTAACTGAATATAGCTCTCAAAAGAATCATTCCTGTGCCATCTGCACCCCATAATTCTAAGCAGTTGGTATGACTACCCTTTTTCGTTCCAATCAAATATAATGCACCAAACAGAGCTCTAATTTCAGTACTTGTGTCTCTGCAATTTCCTTCTCTTAAATAGTTCACGTCTTATATATATATATATATATATATATATATATATATATATATATATATATATATATATATATATATATATATATATATATATTAGTGTTTCTTACTACATCATCAATCATTTGATCAGTAATAAACAATGTAAATGCGTCAATTTCTCTATATATATTTTTTGCACTTGCTTTTGGACCACGTAATATTTTTATAATATTCTTTGCTTTAGTTCTTCCAACTGAAGCAGGTTTGCTAATCCAAAGTGTTCCATTATCACGTCCTATGAAAAAACTGTAATTATCTTCAAGTTGACTTTGTTCGACATCGCCGGAGACCTCATCGCTTTCTTTTGCTGACTGTTCAGGATCGCTGCTGTACAAGTTTTGTGTTATCGATTCTTCTATGTCTGTTCCACTATCACCATCACTATCAAACTCATAATCAGGTTCCTCCCTTTGGTCACTAGTTCTTTCTTCGGCTAATCTTTCTTAGACTAATATTTCTTCGGCTTATTCACTAACGACGTCTTCTAAAGCCTTTTCTAACTCACAGGGTGTTAATTTACGTGACCTAAAGTTTAATAAAAACTTGTTATTTATTTTACAAATTTGAAGTATGCGTGCTAATATGGACATTATGGTAGACGTTAACCAACACACTGCACAATTTTATGAAAAACTTTGCGATGAATAATACTTACATGACTGGGCGCGCCGCGGCAAACACACCGCAAATTCTACCTGCTTCGAACCTTTTTTTCCCTCAGGGCTCGTCCGCGGCCTTGCCGCCCCGATAGCACCGCAACCCTTGGTTGATTGTGCATACCCTTAGTCTTACTCCATCCATTCCAAGATCACTGTGCCTTGAACTAGTCTGCACAGCGATTGGTAGGGTGAAGTTTTATATTGCTCTGTCTCCGGTCTAGAGTGACCGTAGATCAGTTGTCTTTTCCGGTCCAGAGCTATACACTCACACAAGATGTGCTGGGCTGATTCCTCCCCCTCGCCGCAGAGTCTGCATGCGAGGTCCCCTTCGAACCGCCCCATTTTATGCAGGTGTATCTTGACGGCCATGTGTCCCGTCAAGAGACCTGTTGTGTTTCTGAGCTGTCCTCTGCTAAGGTTTAGCAGCTCCACAGCTCTCTTTGAACTGGGTCCGTCAATTATTGACTTCCCATGTCTGAGCCCTGGACAGTCCGCCCAGTACACCTAGTGTTGGTTTCTGACCCAGGACTTAATGGCTCCCCTGGCAGTGCTCTTTGACACGCCCAGAGCCGGTTCTGGTCCCATAAATGGTTCTGCTGACCCTCTCTTCGCGAGACTGTCAGCTTCTTCATTGCCTTTAACCCCCGAGTGACCCGGCACCCAGATGAGGGTCACCTCATTCTGCCCAGCCAGGTCGCTCGTCTCGTCTCGGCACTCACTCACCAGCCAGGAATTTACCCGTGGGCTACTTAGTGCCTTAAGGGCTGCCTGGCTGTCTGTGGCTATGAGGATCCGATTGTTGGTGTAGCCCCTCCTCTTGTTCTCCCGCACACAGTGCAGGATGGTGTACATCTCAGCCTGAAACACCGTTTCATGGGCTCCGAGGGAAATACTATGACTTACCCTCGGTCCTTCCGAGTAAACACCTGCCCTCGTCCCACGCTCCCCGCCAGATCCGTCCGTGAACCAGACGAGCGCGTCCCGTGGCATGCCCGGTGTCTCCTCCCGCCATACCTCGCGATCAGGGATTTCCACTGTAAAGTTGTTTTCCCTGCACATTCGCGGGCTCGCGAAGTCTGACCTCATTTCAAGCATGGTCTCCTTCACGATCTCCTGAATTTTGCAGTGGCCCCTGAAGCCTGGGTTGATCTTCAGTCTACCATTGCAGGCTAGTCTGTATAGTCCTAGCCTGGCCTCTCCCATAATAACTAAGTGTAGGGGGGGTAGATCCAGCAACACCTCCATGGCGGCTGTTGGGGTTGAAGACATGGCCCCTGTGATGCCTAGGCAAGCCATCCTTTGGATCTTGCCTAGTTTTTGTTTGGCACTGGATTGTGTCACCTTAGGCCACCAGACCAGTTCCGCATATGTTAACGATGGTCTGACCACCCTTGTGTACAGCCAGTGGGCCATACTAGGTCTTAGTCCCCACGTTTTTCCATATAGCCGCCTAGTGACGGCTAAGGTCATGACTGCCTTACGCAGTATTTTTCCAATGTGACCATTCCAGGTTAGCTTAGAGTCCAATACGACCCCAAGATATTTTACCTCCCTGGCCATTGGAACGCTCCTACCGTATAGAGTGAGAGTTCTGTGGCTTTCACACTTCCTCCTCCTCGTAAACGGCACGACGGTTGCTTTCTCGGGGCTCACCCCGAGCCCTTGATCAACCGTCCACCCTTCCACCACTTTCAGTGCAGTCTGCATACGCTCCCACACTGCCTGTGTGACCTTTCCTCGGACTATGATGACATGCTTCGAACCTTGCCACTGTAACAACTGAAGGGAAGTAACTGATGGCACGAAATCTGTCAGTAGGCCACGCCAACACCAAGGAATACCTGACAACAACAGGGAATACCTGAACGCACAATATAACAAGGATGACCATATTTAAGTTATAAGAGTAAAATTCAGATTTGCGGCTGTTTGCCGCTGGCGCGCCCGCCGGAGGGTTAATTTATATCATGGCCTACTTTTTCGAAGGTATTTTGGACAGGTTGTTTCAAAAGCTTGAAAAGCAGGTCGACATTCAACTGCAAATTACTCGAAAACGGTCAAATTTAAAACATTTTAACAAGAATACCTTTTTTATGTAAAATAAATGAAGCTTTGAGATTTTTGTTAATGTATTGGATAAAACCTCCCACAAAAAAGATGTGAGAATTGAACCATTTACCCCCCCCCCCCCTGTAAGTTACGCATCTGAATGAAATATGAAGATTCTAACAAATTAGTAATGCTTCTCGTACAAAACTACGCCCTTGTGTCAAATTTCATTTGGTTACCTGTAGTTTTGAAGAAAGTACCATATATAAACATATAAAAGTTCAAACGGACCTTGGTTTCGGGTTCTAGGGGCCCAAATTCGCGCTCATTTGAAGAAATTTTTTGCAAAATGTTAACCATCGACACCTTCCTATTAGCGAATTTTTTTAAAATAAAAATTCGCTAATAAAATGTCAACTATTAAGAACATGTAACTTTTGAACCAAATTATTGAGAAAAGTATTGCATGTTATAAATATATGGCGTGACTGACTACATGGCTCTGTATGGTAGGCAATTTAGGAACAATAATTTCTAACGCTACCAAACTGACCACATTTGCATAAAATAACCGGCCTCCGACCAACTGATTTAGTGCTATTTTTTATCCAAAAATAAGCTGAATTCCGTGTACGCAACAATGAAATGGGTAATATAGGGTGCTATAATTTACGTGTTACGTAATCAAATAAACTTGTCAAAAGGTATCATTTGTGAGGTTGTTCTTGTATTATAATATACAGTCATTTGTTCTTTATTATACCTATATTTATTTCAGTTTAGCAGATTTGCTGGTAGCAAATGATTCACAATTAATCCTAAAGCTTTGTGTACACAGTACAGAGTAGTAATAAGTGCTTTTAAACATAAAGGTTTTAAAATTAATTATTAATGCTATAATAATTAATAAATTCATGTGAATTTTCTCTAAAAAAATTCACTAATGGGGAGATCCTGACTATTGAATTTTGGGAAAATTCTTCAAAGTGCGCGAACTAGCCCCACTAGAACCCATATCCAGGGTCAGTTTCAATTTTTATATGTTTATATATATATATATATATATATATATATATATATATATATATATATATATATATATATATATATATTTGAAATTTGAAATTTATTCACACCATACATTCACAAGCTTATACATATCAAGTCTATTTACATATCAGCTAAGACATCTAAGTCTATTGACTTGTGTATGCCTTTTACACTTTTACAAGTTACACAATTTATGACGCTCAGAGCCATGCCTCTCTATTGCCGATGAGCAACTTGAAAACAATCACAGCCTCCACACCAATACTTAAACAAAACTAAGATCACACAAAACAGACTACCTTTATTTCTTAAAGCTCAACACTTCTACGACTATAAGCATCAGGTGAAATTCCAAGAAGAACAATACAAAAGTAAGCAGTTTCACGAAGCAAAATACACAGTACATCGATCGCGTGGCCGTATGATACAGACATGGAACATTACATCCCCACTTCCCCTCTGTGCCACAGCATCTTCTGAAGTTATCGCAAAAATATTTACCACAGCACATTTATCACAGCACCGTTAGGTTTCCCCTCTACACCTCATCCTCAACCATTCACTCACAGAAACAAAAAGAAAAAAGAACAAGAAAACAAACAACGAACCATTCACTCTTACTCGCGTCCATATACCACCCCACATCCATGTCCTTGTATACCATACCATCACTCCCCAGGCACACTCTCACACTCATATACAGCCACATACAGATCTTTACACACAAGCACCTAGCCATTCACTTACTCGCTTGCTCACTCACACATGCCCAATCATCCATTAACAATCGCCAGGAATGAATCTTTTCTCTGTATTAGGAAATCTTTAGCCTTTTTCTTGAACTTGTAATGTATCTGTCCCTTTAATTCTCCAGGTATTAAGTTATAAAACTTTGGGCCGTAGTACCACAAGGATCGCTGAGAAGCATTTTTGACTCTTAGTGGAACTGACAAGACATCATTTACACGAGTCCTCGTTGCATAACCATGTGTCATTCTTGCCTGTTTTGCACTGTGTACATGCATATATTTTAGTGCTTTTAGCACAAATAAGCTTCTCAGGTCCAATATTTTGTTGTCACAGTTGTACAGCAATTTAGTCGGGTATTGGACATCTTTCCTATATATGACCCTCAGTATGAAATTTTGTGTGATCTGCAGGGAGGAAAGAGCACTCTCATAACATACACCCCAGGACAATATGCCATACAAAAATATCGACTCAACCAATGCTCTATATAACACAAGTTGATTTTTTATCGTAAGTACACTCCTCAGTGAGTAGAATTTGCTGATTAAGTTTCTCATCCTTTTGTTAATGTAATCAATATGATCATGCCACTTGAGGTGCTGGTCAACAACAACACCAAGATACCTAATACTTTGTATTCTTTCAATGGGGTTAACACTCCCCACCACACTTAAATCTCCTAAGTCTGCAGGTAATGCCGCGTTGGTAGGAGAAAATGTCATATATTTCGTCTTACTTACATTTAAAGAGAGCAAGTTATCATCCAGAAGTAATTTCATAGTATTTATTCCTCTCTCAGCTTTCTCGATAACTTCAGTCCAGCTTTCCCCTTCAAACAGCAATACAGTATCGTCAGCATATGCTATAGTCGAGCACTCTAGGTTTTTGTTCTCTAGTAGGTCATTAATATAGATGGAGAACAGAACTGGCCCCAACACAGAACCCTGTGGCACACCAGCCTCAACAGTCATTGGTTTTCCGACTGTTTTCCCCACTTTCACTGCTTGTGTACGTGTATGCAAGTAGCTCCGGAAGATCTCCAAAACCGTACCTCTCACTCCAATGTCTTCCAGTTTGTTTAACAATTTTGTATGTGATACGGTATCAAATGCCTTACGTATATCGAGGAATACTGCAACAGTCTTCCTACCCAAGTTAAACCTTTCCAACACTCCTGAAGTCAAAGCCAGCAAGGCATCTTCCGCTGACATGTTTTCCCTAAAACCATATTGATATCTAGAGATTAGGTTATGTTTATTTAAGTAAGATGCCAGTCTATTTTTCAAACATTTTTCGAACACCTTGGCAACACTGCTGACCAGACTAATTGGTCTATAGTTACCAAAATCCCGGGGGTTCCCTGACTTGTGGATGGGAATGACTATACTATCCTTAAATTGGGAAGGTACAATGCCCGTTTCAAAAATGCAGTTAATTAAATGCGCCAGGGGCTTAGATATGTATTTATGGCAGGTTTTTAATATTTCAGCTGTTATACCATCCCTACCTGGAGCGCTATGTAATCTCAACTTACCTATATTTTCAATAATTTCGTTTTCCCCAACGGGCTGTAAGAACAAGCTATCGCGAAATCTGTCCTTCGCATCGCTTCTAATGGCTACCCTATTTCCCACATTACCAGAGACATATTTCCCAATTGCAATAAAATGCCTGTTAAACGTGTCAGCTATCTCTACCTCATTCTTTATCTCCGAACCATCATCCGATATGAAGAACTCAGTCTCAATCCCTTTTTTAACCTTTCTTTTATTTATCGCTTCGTTGATGGAATTCCAGATTTTTCTGTAGTCACTACCTGCATCCTGAATCCTCTTTTGGTAGTAGTTATTTCGTACATTACGAATGAGATGCGTTAAATGATTCCTGTAGTTTGTATACACAGTTCTGTCAAGACTACTCCCTGTCCTTATCCACCTTCTCTTCAACTTGTCCCTCTGCTTCATAGATGCTATGAGTCCATTTGTTATCCAAGCCTTTCTTTTGGTGACCTCTTTACAAATGGTCTGTCTACAATGTTGCACGTGATCTTCCAACTTCTCGGCAAATGCATCCATCATACTCTGTGGGTCCTGAGCACCATAAACCGCCGACCATACTTCACCACTCACCCTCTCCGTCAGCCGCTCGAAGTTAATTATTTCAGTCATTCTATTTTTCGGACGCTTACAAAGTTTATGCCGCCCAAACTGTATGTTTAGCAAGATCGGATGGTGATCAGTAATACCACACGAATAATTTATTGACCTCATCTCAACACTTTCATCCCCACCCCTTACAAATATATGATCGATGCAACTGGATGTAGTGTCGGTAACTCTAGTTGGGGAGGTAATACACGGGGCGAAACCATAGGATTGAAGTATGTTTATATAGGTTGTAGAAATGTCCCCATATACACTGGGAACACTCTCACCTATGTCGATGTTAAAGTCTCCCAAGATCAAGTCTATATCACCTTTTCGATTATTCTTTAAATGTGTATCCAGTTCTCGCAAAAACAGTTGGCAATCACTAGAAGGGGGTCTGTAAAAGCCATACAAATTTATGGTTTTATCCTTGACTTTCATGGTTGTCTTTACAAATGTAATTTCTGTTAGCTTAACCTTAGCCACTTCCACCGTCTTCACCTGATCGTTCAAATAGACAACCACCCCATCATTCTGATTAAACCCACCTTCGCTGTAATGCGCCTGAAACCCCTCTATTTCATACTGAGATATGTCACTCACATTCCACGTTTCAGTCAATACTATAGCCACAATGTTTGCTCCTGCAATACTATGCAAGAACAAGACTAACTCATCAAAATTTTTTCTCAAGCTTCTTATATTCAAGTGCATAAAGGTTACACCATAACTATCTGCCCCCAGGAGAGACAGACATTCTTCACTATCATTACATTTCATCTCAGCCACCCGATCGACGCCGTGCAGTATATTCATAATGTTGTCAAATTCTCCCATATTTTACCGTATCAATCAACGGAAAGTAAAAAAAAAAAAAAAAAAAAAACCTAGATCACAAGTGCTCAGCTGTGAATGCCCTCCAGATCAACACAACTCGGAACGATTTCACAAATACTCAATAAGCAAACAAAACTACCATATTAAGATAATTTATACACATATATATGAATCCCTTTTCAAAGTGATCCTTAAGCCTATACACAAAACAGAAACTACAAACTAACAAAAGAAAAAAAACAAATAAAAAACAATCAAAAGCAGCACTAAATCTATGTCAACTATTCAGGTAATTTCCAGTACTTTATCAGTCATTCATACATCAGGCAATATACACTGATTTGCACAAAAAAGACACCATCCACAGTTTCTCCCACACAAGCGCAGAGCCAGTTGCAATTTTCGCAGCCGCTACTTCTGACCCGTCTTAGGCACCGGTGTTATCTGTCTCCTCTCAGCCTGTCTAGTGTTTGGTTTCCCGCTTGCACTTGTCACACCCGAACGATAAGTCTTCTTCCCTGTCTTATCACTTTCCTTCGCCACCCCCGGACTGTTCGGCACCTGGTTCAAGACCACCTCAGACCTCACCAAGGTAGGTGTCGACGGCGCACTGCTGGCCCTTTGTTCAGGTACAATATCATCCAGCGCTTCAGTCTCTGGCAAGTCCTCAAGGTCTTCTGCCCTAAACGTGTCACCATTCACACAAAGTTTCCCCGATTTAATATACGCGTTTTGCTGCTTACTACGAGCTAGCTTAAGATGTTTTCTCAGTATCTTTGCCTCCCTTTGCTCTTCCTCCGTCAGGTCCTGCGCCACAAATATTTTAGTTCCCTTTAACTTATATGATCTTGACAAGATGGATCTCTTTGTAATATAACACAAGAACTCTACTATGATTGGCCTTTGTAATCCCCTGCCAATCATATATACATCACTCAAATCAGCCTCTGTTAAATGTATCTCAAAAGAGCGCTTTATAAATTCCAAGGTTTTCCCAATCAGTTCCTCACCACCATCCACACGAAGTCCAAAAATCACGATGTTATTCTTCTTTAACCTCTTTTCCAACAAGTTTTGCTTTCTCTCTATTTTATCACACCTCACTTTAATGTCATGTATATCTTGTGTCAATGTCTTCAGGGCCAATAGCAAATTGGTATTTTCCCTCTTTATCTCTCTCTTAATTTCCAATGTATGTAGTTCAATCAACTGTTTTAGCCTTTTTTCCAAATCAGTATATTCGGCAGCTACAGACATATTATTTATAATCTTATCAGTTTATTCCTTCCCAGATATGAATTCCAAAATTTAAGGTAAAATATAGCCAAAACATATACTTCAAACTCAAATATTATCCAAATGATGTGGTAACTCAACTTACATGGCACGCAGAAACAACGCCCACAAAATTTGCTTCACAATCACTACGCAAAGTACATTTATCTTCGACTCTAAACCAGAGTATTCAGATAAAAATGCAGACAGCCCGAATAACACGTCTACTCAATACAACTCAACTCACACATTATTATATATATATATATATATATATATATATATATATATATATATATATATATATATGTTCAGAAAAATTTTTTTGCGGTCTTTAATGTGAGACATACTTGGTTCTCGGGTTAACCGCGTCCAGAATTTATGGAAACTCGACGCTTCGGCTCCTGTTTTGGAGCCATTTTCAAGAGGTAAAGGTAATATGTAAGGACAGGGTTGCGGTGCTATCGGGGCGGCAAGGCCGCGGACGAGCCCTGAGGGAACAAAAAAAATATGTAAGGACACTCTAAGGCCTCAATCTGCCTACTCCTTAGAGTGGTGGAAAAAGGTGGGTAAAGGAAATATGTAAGGACACTCTAAGGCCTCAATCTGCCTACTCCTTAGAGTGGTGGAAAAAGGTGGGTAAAGGAAATGTGTAAGGACACTCTAAGGCCTCAATCTGCCTACTCCTTAGAGTGGTGGACAAAGGTGGGTAAAGGAAATATGTAAGGACACTCTAAGGCCTCAATCTGCCTACTCCTTAGAGTGGTGGACAAAGGTGGGTAAAGGAAATATGTAAGGACACTCTAAGGCCTCAATCTGCCTACTCCTTGGAGTGGTGGACAAAGGTAGGTAAAGGAAATATGTAAGGACACTCTAAGGCCTCAATCTGCCTACTCATTAGAGTGGTGGACAAAGGTGGATAAAGGAAATGTGTAAGGACACTCTAAGGCCTCAATCTGCCTACTTCTTAGAGTGGTGGACAAAGGTAGGTAACGGAAATATGTAAGGACACTCTAAGGCCTCAATCTGCCTACTCCTTAGAGTGGTGGACAAAGGTAGGTAAAGGAAATATGTAAGGACACTCTAAGGCCTCAATCTGCCTACTCCTTAGAGCGGTGGACAAAGGTGGGTTGGGTTGTTGTAGCTCGATTACGGGGCCTCAATCTGCCTACTCCCCCAAATCACGCCGGAGATCGTCTGTGAGGTCTCAGTGTGTTCAACCCTAGGCCTCATATATATATATATATATATATATATATATATATATATATATATATATATATATATATATATATATATATATATATGTATATATATATATATATATATATATATATATATATATAACATAGAAAAATTGAACCCCCCCGGAAATGGGTTCTAGGGGTTCTAGTTCGCGCTCATATAAAGAAGTTTGTTCAGAATTCATTAAATTTTCTACGAAGATTCACAAAAAAAAGTCTGTGGTCAATGGAATGTAAGTTTCGAAATCATATTTACCGAAGCAAAGCAATTACACAGCATTAATGTATTGTGGGCAAACCGGCTAACATCAGGTTGTCAACTTTGCCACATGTGTTTTTATGTGGGTTTGCGCCCAATGAAAAGCAAAATATTTTTTTTTGCATTTTGGAACTAACTCAAAATACGACTACTATCACTGTTCCATGTCATACTGTTCAATTGCAAATCCCACTAATGGCAATGGTTGTCGAAGTTGTTCACAAGAATAAAAAAAGACTTTTAATTTGAATTCTTATAATAAGCAACCTCCGTGGTCCAATGGTGAGAACGTGTGCCACTGAACCCAAGGGTTCTGGGTTCGACTCACAGTAGAGGATCATTTCACTGTTTCAGTACATACTGTAAAATTAACATTAACTGAGGTTGTGGCGTTGTGTTTGAGCATGGTGAATGCCTGTACCTTCCGCCATTCTCAGAAGGCGTCCTTCCGCCATTCTCAGGATATATATATATATATATATCCAAGCAAACCCACAAGTTTCAGCGAATGTGATATATTTTCAGCAGGATGAAGTACGAGCACATTACCTAATCAATGCCCTGCAGTACCTCGACTTAATATTTTTAAATCGGTAGATAGGGAGGCGAGTAACGTTAGAATGGCCAGTGTTGTAGCGAAGATCGTCAAGCAAATGATTTTTTTTTTTTGGACTGTTAGTTTCTGCAATAAATTTTAAAACCATATCGTTTTTGAAGAGATCTTTCAAACGAGGTATCACAAACCCCTACTTCTTATTTAAAAATTTGAAGGTTCAACTGTAACTTGAAGGGGGTTAAATGTAGTGGTGAAGTTTTCACGTTGCAGGGTGTCATTATTTAGTTTAAGATCGAGGTGTTTCGGGCTTTTTGAATTGAATGACTGAATTTTCTTTAAAAAAAATCACTAATGAGATCGCAACTTTAGAATTTTGAAAAAATTTCTTCAAATGAGTGCTAACTAGGCCCCACTTTTTACATGTATATATATATATATATATATATATATATATATATATATATATATATATATATATATATATATATATATCTGTGTATGTATGTATCACACCGATAACTAAAAAAATAATGGGTCGATTTTGATAAAATTTTCTGAGTACCTTCCTTTTGCAAGTGGCTTGGATATAGCAAGGAATCTCGGCTAAGGCTTTCCCGGAAAATTTTGTGTTTTCTTTCGGAAAAAATATAATATATCTCGGGTAATAACAAAGTAAGGGCAACCGCATTTGGTACGCATGTTTGTAACGACTGAACCATGTACCAACATTGAGGGCTGTAAGTTTAAAGACAAAAAGTTATGGGCATTTAAAAAAATTTGGGTTTTTCCTCAAAACGTCAAAGTCGCGATTTTAAACGTCAAAATTGGCAACATTTAGGCAAAGAACCTGAAGCAAATACGGATTATGTAAAGAAAATGTCGCAAGAGTCTTCTGCAAACCCTTAAGTGTCAGCTTCAACCGCCATTGTCCTTCATTTTACTAAAATATTTCCAGACATTTCATTTCAAATACACCCTTCGTCTGATGCTTTGGCGGTAGTTTTAGTTAAGTTTATGGTTTGACGGACTATAATTTTTAGCTAATTTTCGTAGAAAATATTCATTAATGAGGAGACCGAGACTTTTGTATTTAAAAAAGATTTCTTCAAATGAGCGCAAACTAGACCCCCTAGAATCAGGGTTCAGTTTCAGTTTTTATCTGTTACATAGATAGAGTATTGCATTTCTACGGTAAAGCTCAATATAATTGTTATTATACAAGAAAAAGTTGTATACGTTAATTATAGAGTGTCTTAAGCTGCATCTTATTCAATGATTTTGACAATCACATGGTGGCCCGTAAGTCGTTGGTGATACCTACAATTTTTTTTCGAACACCGTTATTCTATTGTATTTTTACATTTTTTATCGAAATATTATGCGTGTTTGTGAGAAAAAAATCGAGACGGAGTAAGTGCGTTGTGGTAGCGAATTTTCATTAAATGCTTCAAATTTCAATAACCCAATTTGCTATTAACCTAAGGTCTGTTGGCTAGGAAACCAGTTTTCTCGGAAACATTTAAAGTTTATTTTTGGAACAATTTTGTACATTTTCAAACAATAAGTTATTTGGATAAAATATGGTACATTGTTTCTACTGTATATGCTATACCGATAACCATATTGATGTTTGCTTGCATTAGAGAGACATATTTGCTATTACATTTTTTTTAAATAAAAATTCACTTCCATAACGCACTTGCTGCGTCCAGACTTTTATACTTTAATTAAACTTATTAATCTATACACCCATCCAGACATTATTTAAGCCATCATGATAATCGAATTTAGCGAATGGGTTATAATGAAAACACAAGAAGATAATAACTTTTCGAAGAAAAATTTATGGTCGATCGAATCAAAATTCAGTTCAATATCCCACCGGGAATAACATGGATCGATTTCTCAGAAAGTAACAGCTGAAAGTTTTTGAAAATTTGATCATATAGGGGCTCGGTTAAAATATTTGCGAAATGGTAGCATTTCCGGTTATCTACTGAGTGAAGATTGGAACCTGTGATGAGCACTGATAAGTACACTTGGAGAACCCAAATCACCACAACACATTTTAAAAGACCTGACGATCGTTTCACTAACCAAGTTAGCGTAATCAGAGGATGAACATTCTAAATACTTAAAAAACTATCATCAACTTATATACCGGATCTTAGGTAAAGAGATCGAACTGAGATGGGAAACTAGTCGCAGGCAAAAAAATACAATACACTGGGGAATTTGCCTGCGACTAGTTTCGCATCTCAGTTTGATCTCTTTACATAAGATCCGGTATATAAGTTGATGTTAGTTTTTTAAGCATTTAGAATGTTTCATCCTCTGATGACGCTAACTTGGTTAGTGAAACGATCGTCAGGTCTTTTAAAATGTGTTGTGGTGATTTGGGTTCTCTAAGTGTACTTATTTCCGGTTTTACCGGAAGTAAGTATCAGCTTTGTGGTTTCATATGGAACATCCTATATATTCTTGCATTTTCAGGTTCTACGACAAACTGCGAATACATTTTATGTAAAACGTCCTATACACAACTCTAAGAGTTTTTGACAGTTCAAATTTTATGTCAAAAATAACGTTTGCAGCCCAAAATATAATTATTATGAGATTTCCTATACGGAAGCTTTTATTGTTACCTAGAGTTGGTTTAGTTGTAGGCATGGACATAGTTCAATAGACTCCGTATGATATTTGGATAGTGCTTAATGCAGGTGGTCAAAAAATAAGATTAAAAATTAAATTAAAAAAAAAGCCAAAAGTCATTTTTTACAAATAGAAATTTTTCTAGTATTACCTTACTTGGCATTAAAAAATTGCGGGACGCAGCTTCAGAATTGAATAACTCAATTTGCTATAAACCTAAAAAGTTGAATTTTGGTATGAAATAAGGCCTTTACCGGTGCAACATTGTATCAAATTTCATCAAAATTACATTATTATTTTTTGAGATACAAGTTTTTTTTTGCAGAAAAATCTTTTTTTTTTTTCCAGAAAAATTGGTTTGATCGATTTGGTTAACGAACTCGTCCGAGGTCTTAATAAAGCGTTATGGTAGCGAATTTTTATTAGGTGGTTTAGATTTGAATAACTCAATTTGCTGTAAACCTAGAAAGTTGAATTTTGATATGTAATAAGGCCTTTACCGGTGCAACATAGTATCAAATTTCATCAAAATTGCTTTATTATTTTGTGAGATACAAGTTTTTTTTGCAGAAAAATCAATTTTTTCCAGAAAAACTGGTTTGATCGATCTGGTTAACGAACTCGTCCGAGGTTTAATAAAACGTTATGGTAGCGAATTTTTATTAAGTGGTTTAGATTTGAATAACTCAATTTGCTGTAAACATAAAAAGTTGAATTTTGGTATGTAGTAATGCCTTTATCGGTGCAACATACGTACCAAATTTTATCAAAATAACTTTCTTATTTTTTGAGATACAATTTCTTTTTCAGAAAAATCAATTTTTTTTTTCTAGAAAAACTGGTTTTACCGGGCTGGTTAACAAACCCGTCCGAGGTCTTAATAAAATGCAGATATGTACCGAGTTTCGTTAAAAATAGTTTAGCAATTTTTGAGTTATCGTTCGGATACATACGTACCTACATATATATATATATATATATATATATATATATATATATATATATATATATATATATATATATATATATATATATATATATATAAACATATAAAAACTTAAACAGACCTTGGTTTCTGGTTTTAGGTGCCCAAATTCACGCTGATTTGAAAAGATTTTTGCAATGTCTCACTATTGGTACCTCTCTATTAGCGAATTTTTTTTAAATAAAAATTCGCTAACAAGGATAACTTTGTATGATGTTGTCTGGTCCAAAAATTTGACGTTTCCGAAATAATTGGCATTTTCACATTTTTCTAGTGCAAAAATTCTAATCAGATGGCTATGACGGCGTCAGAGTATAATCCAGTGCTACAGCAATGTCACCAATTACTTGCCATTTGACAGTTTTCAATAATCATGCCGGCGCGTTTGAATTATGCGCGTGAAGATTAGTTGAATTTGTTTATTATCTATGGCGAATGTCACAAAGTCCTATCAAGAACATGTTTGCTGACAGATATCCAGATAAACTGAAACCGTCACTAAACAATGGGAAACGAATAACACAGAATTTTAAAAATTTTGGTAGCGCCAAGCAAACAATTCACAGAAGAAAACCCATTGTCAATGATGAAAACATCGACATTGCTATTTTGAGATATTTTGCAGCATATCGTATGGTATCCTTAGGACAAGTGGCTCTGCAAACAGGAATATCAAAGAACTCAATACATAGGATTCTGCTGAAACATAAAATCCACCTTTTTTCCCTCAGGGCTCGTCCGCGGCCTTGCCGCCCCCATAGCACTGCAACCTTTGGTTGATTGTGCATACCCTTAGTCTTACTCCACCCATTCCAAAATCACTGTGCCTTGAACTAGTCTGCACAGCGATTGGTAGGGTGAAGTTTTATATTGCTCTGTCTCCGGTCTAGACTGACCGTAGATCAGTTGTCTTTTGCGGTCCAGAGCTTTACAATCGCACAAGATGTGCTGGGCTGATTTCTCCCCCTCGCCGCAGAGTCTGCATGCGAGGTCCCCTTCGAACCGCCCCATTTTATGCAGGTGTTTCTTCTTACACCAAATCAATAGTTCAACAACTAAACGACACTGGTTTGCCCAAAGAGTTAACTTTGCTACTTATTTAACAATGTTGCAAGATGACATCCGATTTTTGGACAACGTAGTGACGAAGGAAAATGTACAACACAGGTCATTCCACCTTTGGTGTGACTCAAATCGATATGCAGTGAGATTACGAGATTGTCAAGAAACCTGGCGATTTAACGTATTCTGTGCTCTAAGAAATAATGGAGTTAATGGAGTAGTAAAACTGCATTTCTATAAATAAAACTTAAATGGAAGGTTGTTAATTATACAATTCAAAATGTTTTTCCATTTTAAGTTACGTATTAAAATTTGCAGAAGAAATGTATTAGCGAATTTAAAAAAAAATTCGCTTATGGGGAGATCTGTGTTTATATATATATATATATATATATATATATATATATATATATATATATATATATATATATATATATATATATATATCCGACCGATAACTCAAAAAATAATAGACCGATCTTGATAAAATTTGCAGAGTACCTTCCTTTTGCAAGTGGCTTGGATAAGCTCGTTAGCCAGAAAAATCGGACCAAGTTTTCCCGGAAAATTCTGTGTTTTCTTTATAAAAAATTCATATCTCCGGAAATAACAAAGTAAGGGCAACCAAATGTGTTGTATTATAAAGAGTGAACTCTGTACCAAAATTTAGGTCCCTAGCTTTAAAGACAAAGAAGTTATTGGCAGTTAAAGCAACAAATTTTGGAGTTTTCCTCAAAACGTCAAACTCGCAATATTAAACGTCAAAATTGGCAATGTTTAGGCAAAGAATGTGAAACAAATACCGTTTGTGAAAAGAAAATGTTGCAAGAAGAGTGTTCTGCAAACCCTTAAGTTTCAGATTCAACCGTCATTGCCCTTCATTTTATTAAAATATTTACAGAATATCCATTTCAAATAGACCCTTTCTCTGATGCTTTGGCTGTCAGTTTAGTTAAGTTTGGTGGCTTTTTGGATATTTATTTGCAGGTTTAGTGAAGTTTATGGTTTAACGGTCTATAATTTTTTTTAGCTAATTATCGCAGAACAAATTTGTTAATGCATTTTTGCATCTTTTATCGAAATACGATGCGTTTATAAGAAAAAAGATCTGAACGCAGTAAGTGCGTTTTGGTAGCGAAATTTCGGTAAATTTGCAGATTAGCTCCCGAACGCTTTTTAAAACACTGTTTTTAGAAACCTGCCTAGAGCCCCCCCTGGATCCACCAACCCCAAGAAAAATTTCTTGTTCACACCTCTCAAGGAAGTTACGGGACCAGAAGTGAGTAGGGGTGCATAATTATTTTTTTAGCTAAATTTCATAGAACAAATTCGTTAATGCATTTTTGCATTTTTTGTCGAAATATGATGCGTTTGTAAGAAACAAATCTGGACGCAGTAAGTGCGTTTTGGTAGCGAATTTTCGGTAAATTTGCAGTTTAGCTCCCGAACGCTTTTCAAAAAACCGTTTTCAGAAACCTGCCTAGGTCTCCACCCCCCTGGATCCACAAACCCCAAGGAAAATTTCTTGTTCACTCTCCCCAAGGAAGTTACGGGACCACGAGTGAGTAGCAGTGTATAATTTTTTTTAGCTAATTTTCGTAGAACAAATTCGTTAATGCATTTTTGCATTTTTTATCGAAATATGATGCGTTTGTAAGAAAAAAATCTGGACGCAGTAAGTGCGTTTTGGTAGCGAATTTTCGGTAAATTTGCAGTTTAGCTCCCAAACGTTTTTCAAATATCTGTTTTCATCAAAGAAAGACATTTGCTATTAAAAATATTTTAAAGAAAATTCGCTACCCTAACGCACTTGCTGCGTCCAGAGGTTTTTAAATATATGTACTGCAAGATTTGGATGATCAATGTTTAAGACTTTTACCTGTGGCAAAATACAGGCAATTTTTTTACCAACACCATGCTGCCCCATCACACAACGCTGTACTAGTTAATAACTTCTTAAAGGAAACATTTTGCCACAAGTGGATTGCCAACAAAGGATCTTTTCTGTGGCCTCCTTATTCTCCTGATTCGACTGTCCTAGATCATTTTATATGAGGAACGATAAAAATCTCGTTTATTTCAATTCAGTGACCACAATGAAAATGTATATATATATATAGACAGATCTCCCTTTTAGTGAATTTTTCGTTTTATAAAAAATTCGCTAACAACATAATGAGCTTCGCGGATAACTACAAGTTGGTTTTTAAAAATTTTGTTGTTGTTATGTTTGCAAAAACTAGTTCGATTGGATTGACAAAAACAAAACCATCCAAGCAATTAGAAGGAAAAATACCTGCCATATTTATGATTTGGCAGGTACATTCCCTTTGTAAATAGTTAATTTTTTCTAGAAAACTCTTGTGACTTTAATAAAATTTGTAACACATTTTTTTTAAAGAGACTTGCAGTACTTACATATATCTCTACCAAACTATAATTTTCTAGCTTAATAGAAAATAGAAACTTCTTTAAATAATCGCTAACTGGGACCTCTAAAGCCAGCCTCCCAGGTCCATTTAAATTTAAAGAATTAGTTTTAATAATATATCTTACTAATAGTGTACAATTCTTATGAAAATTCACTACTATAATGCACTTGCTGCGTCCCGAACATTTTTAGTGAATTTTCTTAAAAAAATTCAATAATGAGGAGATCTCGACTTTTGAATTTTAATTTCTTCAAATGAGCGCTATTTAGGACCCCTGGAACCCAAATCCGAGGGCGGTTTCAGACTTTATATGTTTGTATATATATATATATATATATATATATATATATATATATATATATATATATATATATATATATATATATATATATATATATATATATATCGTACCGATAACTCAAAAAATAATAGACCGATTTTGATCAAATTTGGTGAATACCTTCCTTTTGCAAGTGGCTTGGATATGTTCGTTAGCCAGGAAAATCGGACAAAGTTTTCCCGGAAAAGTTTGTGTTTTCTTTCTAAAAAATTCATATCTCCGGAAATAACTAAATGAGGGCAACCAAATTTGGTACGCGTGTTTGTGAACCATGTACCAAAATTTAGGTCTCTAAGTTTAAGGACAAAAAGTTACTGGCAGCTAAAGAAACAAATTTTGGAGTTTTCCTCAAAACGTCAAACTCGCAATTTAAAACGTCAAAATTGGCAATGTTTACGCAAAGAACGTGAAACAAATACGGATTGTGAAAAGAAAATGATGCAAGAAGAGTGTTCTGCGAACCCTTAAGTTTCAGATTCAACCGTCATTGCCCTTCTTTTTACTAAAATATTTACATAAAATTCATTTCAAGTAGACCCTTTCTTCGATGCTTAGGCTGTCGGTTTAGTTAAGTTAATGCTTTCGCTGTAGGTTTAGTGAAGCTTATGGTTTAACGGTCTATAATTTTTAGCTAATTTTCGTAGAAAAAATTCGTTACTGCATTTTAGCATTTTTTATCGAAATATGATGCATGTTTGTAAGAAAAAAATCTGGACGCAGTAAGTGCGTTTTGGTAGCAAATTTTCATTAAATCCTTCAAATGCCAATAACTCAATTTGCTATTAACGTAAGTTTTGTTGGTTATGAAACCAACATTTAACTTTATTTTCGGAAAATTGTTGTATGAACGCAGCAAGGGCGTTTTGTTTGCGAATTTTCATTAAATGTTTCAAATTTCAATAACTCAATTTGCTAGTAACCTAAGGTTCATTGGCTAGGAGATCAGTTTTCTCGCAAACATTTAGAGTTTATTTTCGGAAAATGTTTGTACATTTTCAAATCATTATTTTGATAAAATATAGTACATTGTTCCTAATATATAGGGTATAGTATACCGGTAACCAAATTGATGCCTGCTCGCATTAGAGCGATAAATTTGTAATTAAAAACATTTTTATGAAAATTTACTTCCATAACGCACTTGCTGCGTCCAGAGTTTTATTACTTCGTTTAGCTGTATTTACAATATAATCTTGAAAATAAACATTATTATGCTTCAGTGAAAAACATGCGTTTCCTCTCTATATTGATTTTGTTTTATTTACAAACTTGACCTTAACGACGGCTAATAGTAATACAATTAAAATCCTCTTGGCGTCAGTAGTACATTTTTCTGCGTTGCGTTCTAATCGACATCTGACAAATTGACACAAGACAGAACAATCGATTACAAGCTCCCACACTTTGCAGTGTCAGTGTAATGACTAACAGATTTACATAATTCTTTCTTCGATCAGAATGACTTATTACCCCTTATAATGTTGTCCATACTGTCACTTGAATAATTCTGATTGCAGCAAATCTTGAATGACAATAATATGTTTCTGTATGCATCTTGTATGACAGTTCTCCTATTTATATTCACAACTCAAGAACTTGAATAATGTAAACATGCAGCAGGAGTGTTTCTCTTTTTTCATTTACCGGTAGTTGACAGGTTCCTTCTGTCGACAGCTAGAGAGACTGCTTTGGATTATGTAAGCACAAGTTGTAGATGTGTGGTAAGCTGATTAAAATATCCTCAACTCCTATTTACATAATGGCTCTAACTGCATACCATAAAATCATGGAGAGCAAGAACTAGATGGACAGTTTATTTTGCTTTTTGAGGTTCCGTTCTAACAAAACTTCTAGTAAGAGCTCCTTCATTTTTAGTTAATTTTCTTTAAAAAAAAATCACTAATGGGGAGATCCCGACTTTTGAATTTTGAAAAAAGGTCTTCAAATGAACGCGAACTGGGCCCCTAGAATCCATATTCAATTTTTATATGTTTATATCCGGAATATATATATATATATATATATATATATATATATATATATATATATATATATATATATATATATATATATATATATATATATATATATATATATATATATATATATATATATATATATATATATATATATATATATATATATATATATATATATATATATATATATATATATATGTCTATATCGCACCGATTACTCAAAAAATAATGGACCGATTTTTTATAAATTTGGAAGGTACCTTCCTTTTATTAGTGGCTTGGATAAGTTCGTTATCCAGGAAAATCGAGCTAGGTTTCCGGGAAAATTTTGGGTTTTCTTTTGGAAAAAAATTTATATCTCCGGAAATAACTAACCTATGACAACCAAATTTGGCAAGCTGATTTACATTATAAAAGCCAAATTGTCCACCAAAATTTACGTCTCTATGGTGAAAGAAAAAAAGTCTTAGGCACTTAATGAACCAAAATGTTAGTGCCACTAAAAGCCACAGAAGACGCAATACCAAAATAATGGATGTGTTAAAACAAAATCTATTAAATATTACAGATAACGTTTATCTTGCCCCAAAAAGTTCAAGAAGTACCAGAAAAATTACTTTGAAATTTTTATAATTTTTCTCCTGTAAATGTCAAACTGGAGATTTGAAACGTGAAAATTAGTATAACTATTGTGTTTTATGAATCGTAAATATTTTATAAAATGTATACTAGATTGTTCTAGATTTATGCCACTCTTCTCATTTGTTAAAATAGTTGTAAAATATGCCTCTAAATACCTTACATGTTACAAATAAATAACTGGAGAATATTATGCATTATGTACCGTTTATTGCACTACATTTTTCAAGTGTAAGTGTGGTGGAATGGTTAAGGAGCTTGCTGATAAGCAAAGGAACGCTGGTTCAAATCGCGCCGTAGACTGAATTTCTCTTTTAGCTTTTTTGACTTTTTTCGTGTTTGATGCATTTCCAATATTTTTTAACGACTTTTTGTTGAAAAAAATCACCAATTAAAGATAAGCACTTTGAAGACTTTTAATTCAAGTTTAATAGCAGCTGTTGTTGTCCTTAGTTGGTAAATCCGTTCCACAGTTAACATAGACGTAGAGATTTGTGACATCAGAAGAGGTTGTTTTCGTCTCTACAACCGGATTCAATTTTTACAGCATCCACAGGCAAAATAATTTTCTCTGTGAAGCCACAGAATAAGTATCTAGTTCTGTATTTAAATCAAATTTTGAGTATTTTTAAATTTGTTTCTAGATAATTTTCTTGTACAAAATGTTCCTTTAATAGCGAATTTTCTTATAAATGAATTTAATGAACATTTCTTGAGAATTTTTGTGTGAAAAATTATTGAATTGGTGGAACATTTTTTAAACGCAATTCGTCTAAAATAAGGTTTCAATGGATTTTCGTGCAAACAAATTATTTTATTTTTAATTTTAATTACAGATTAGGTATATAATTTGAATTTTATGTATGCTTTTAACAAAATTTTGTATAAAAAATATTTAGCCAGTTTTCGCAAATTTTTTTTGTGCTTCCGTAAAAATCGTTTTTTTGTAAGATATTTTTGTGAATATTTGGTAATTAATGATAAATGTTTAATAAGTTATTATAGAAACGATTGCTTGCCAATTTTAATGAGATTTTTGTTGACTCGTCGAAAAAGGTTTTGGAAAAAATTATATTTTGGCAGGTGGGTAAATCACTTGAAACGGTTCGTTGGCCAAGAAAATTGGACCAGGTTTTTTTTATTTATTTAATTTATTTTTTTGGGCGAATTCTCTTGTACAAAATGCTGTTTTAATGGCGAATTTTCTTATAAATAAATTTAAGCAATTTTCTTTGAAGACACATATGTTGAGAATGGAACATTTTTAAACGAAATTCGTAGAAAATAATGTTTTAATGGCTTTTCGTGCAAACAAATGATTTTATTCTCAATTTTAATTACCGATTAGGTAAGTAATTTCAATTTGATGTGTTCTTTTAGCAAAATTTTATGTAAAAAATATTTAGCCAGTTTTTGCAGCATTTTTTGTGTGCTTCCATAGAAATCATTTTTTTGGGATTTTTTTGGTGAAATTTTGGTGATTAATGATAAATGTTTAATAAGCTATTATAAAAAAATGTTTTCGGATTTTCTTGAAAAAATTATTTGCGAATTTTAATGATTTTTTTTAAGGTTTCGCCGAAAATGTTTTTGTGAATAATTATAATTTGGTAGTGGGGTAAATAACTTGAAGAGGATCGTTGGCCAGAAAAATCAGATCAGTTTTTTCGAAAATATTTTAAGTTCATTTTCGGAAAAAATTTTCACTTTTTCAAACAATAAAGTTATTTTAATGAAATATGGTACATCGTTTCTACTATATAGGTAACCAAATTTGATGGCTGCTTTCATTAAAGAAAGACAAATTTGCTATTAAAAACTTTTTTTAATCGAACACACCTTATATTATTACATGTTTGCATTTGCCATCGAAATATAATGCATGTTTGTAAGAACAGAAACTCATGACACAGCAAGTGTGTTATGGTAGTAATATTTATTATGTTTCAAATTTCAATAACTCACTTTGCTATTAGGTAAACGTTTGTTGGCTAGGAACCTGTTTTTTCGGGAACATTTTTAGTTTATTTTCGAAAAGTCTTTTACATTTTCAAACAATAAAGTTATTTAATGAAATATGATACATTTTTTCTACTATATAGGTTATACTGGCAACTAAATTTCATGCTGCTTTCGTTAAAAGAAAAGACATATTTGCTATTAAAAACATTTTTATGATAATTCACTACCATAACGCACTTTCTGTGTCCAGACTTTGTAGTCATGTTATTATTTTTAATTAATTGTTGCTGAGACTGTTCCATACTAAATGCAGTTGTAGAGGCATCTTCTGTAACCGGTTCTGCTTTTTAGGACATCGTAAAAAGCGAAACCGGCTGCAGAGAAGAAAACAAGCACCTGTGAAGCCAAAGGAGAAGTCTCTACATCTGAATGTAGCTATAATTTTTATCGGATCTGCAATACAATTTTGTGTTACTTTTTTAACTTCAGGTATCTTACTTTCAATAATCTGCAAAAACATAAAAACTTTTTTAAATCTCAGTAATAATGAATATAATACAGCATGGCCGAAAAGTAATAGTACACAGAGCAGCAATATATTCTTTGCATACCAAGAGTCCAAAAGTTAAAATTAAAAGAGATATATGGTACATTGTGAGATGTACGACAGGGTCGCCATCTCGGTGCGGAACTAGGTAGTATTTCGTCACGACAGCTCCAATAAACACAAAATGTTATAATTATATAAATTTACAAAATTGTTGGCTGGTTATACACAGTCTCCATCTATAACATTTTGTGTTAATTGGAGCTCTCGTGACAACATACTACCTGGTTCCGCACCGAAATGGCGATCATGTCGTACATCACACAATGTTCTAGGAGGCTGGCTACCATAGCCGTATTACTTTACAGGTGTGTTCTCGCTGTAATTAGTATAGCGCACCGACGAGCTCCAATTAGAGCGGAATCGGGCTGCGTTTATCATCATGGTAAGAATACATATATCTTGAGATATATGGTGTTCAAGCGAGAAACTAAATTTGGATTTTCCTGAATATCTAGAAAAGTATTTGACATATGATCTTGAAAATTGGTGCAGATGAGTTTTTCCATAGCGATAAAAAATAATTAATTCCAATTTGGCTCTAGCATATAGATAGATGTATAAATACAGTGTGGCCCACTTAAGATAGAAAGACCACTGCGACTTTTATATTTATAATTTGATTTTGATGAACAATGAATCAAAACATATAAAATGAAGAACTATAAATACTATGAAAATTGTTTTCTATGTCACCTGACCAAAGCCCGCTGATGTAGTTTTTCTATGTCAAAAAATGGATAAAATGGTTAGGGTCGTTTTTAGGAAGAAAATAAGTACGCCACTGCATTCAGCATCCCTCAAAATAGATATATACGAAATTTTATCAAGAAAGAAGAATTATTTACCATTTGAGAGACGTTTATTTGTGTGAAACTTCTAATGTGAATACACCCCTGGACTTTTGTATTTATAACGCCATTTTTTTAACGAGATCTCAAAAGATAGGAAATTAAGATATCTATAGATCCTGGGGAAATTGTTTTCTATGCCATTCGATCACGGCCTACTAAATCTATTTGCCTATGTCAAAAATTATAAAAAGGGTTTACGGTTGGTTTTAGGAAAAAAGTACGCCACTGGATTCTCCATTCTTCAAAACTTTGTCCACCAAATTTCATCAAAAAATAGCTATTATGACGAACTATGAAAGTCAACAACATCTCAAAAGTTGAAGAAAAAAAGTTTATAAATTTGCTACACTAATGCCTAGTTTACAAAGCTCGATCAAATATTAAAACAAGGCTTAATACAACCAATCACAGCTTCAAAATATTTGGTTGTCATGGCAAAAACCCGAATCATAGACTGTAATTGGTTGTCTGAAACCTTGATTAACTAACCGTCCGTCAAATATTAAATCGAGCTTTGTGAAACGAGGCAAAATATTTTTATTGCACTATCACAAATAAGATAATTTTATACGAAGAAAACAACACAGTCAGGTACATCAAAATAAAAGCAGCGAACTAAACCTTAGAAGCTTCCACTTATCCGCCATTTATTTCGATACATTTTTCATGTCTTCTTAATATATTTTTTTGAACATTCTTCAGGTGGTGTGGTGTTATTTCCCTATCCGTGTTACGTATACGAGCTCGAAGATCCGCAAATTTTAAGTTTGCGATTCATACACTTTATTTTTAATGGTGCCCATAGAAAAAATCTAGGCTGATGAGGTCAGGACACCTAGGAGGACATTCGATTAATGGACTATTTAGACCTATTCATTTGTTTTCAAAATTTTAATTCAACCAGTGCCTTACCTGAGCAGAATTGTGTATTGTGCTACCGACTAATTGAAAATAGAGGGTTCTGAGGTAAATTTGTGGTAACACTTCCAGATCAGTCATTACGTCTTGTTGAAAAAGTTACAAAAAATTTGGCAAATTCAGATTCCCATTCAGAAAGAATGGTCATATGATAGTGTCATTCAAAATACCGCACCACACGTTCACTTTTGGTGAGGACTAGATTCCACAGCTGATAATCCATTCTGGATTATCTACAGACCAGTGCCGACGGTTCTGAGATGAAACTACCCCATTAGTGGTGACGGTTGCTTCATCAGTGAACATAATTTGTTTTAGAAAATTCTGATCATTGAGATACTCGTCCTGTACCCACAAACAAAACTCCAATCTTCTTTTATTATCGCGTGGCTGTTGAGTATGTAAAAATTTTGGCTTGTGAGGTTTCGCTTCATTAATTTTTAAGCATCGTCTCAGATTCCTTTGGTATATTCAAGTCTAAGCTGGCAATTGTCAAACTTTTTCGAGGATTGTAATGGAAAAAATTTAGAATTATTTGATCGTTTGGTCTTTGTCGTTCACGTTCATTATTTCTTCTTGCGTTTTCTTGAAACCATGCCGGTCTCATTAAAGTGCTTATTGATTTTAAAAACTGTGTTACTGCTTATAGGCTGTCTTTAGCGATGTCTATTATTGAATTCCTCAGCTGGTTCTCTCGCCGAAGGGACGTTAACTCCTACTGAAAGGACTATTTCAACTTTATGCGGTAAACTCAAATGAGGTTCCATAACTGTTGTTGTAGGTAAACACTTTTAAATGCAACACGAACTTTCTGAATGCAAACCTGACTTTTATAGCCATATAAAAATAACTATAATTACATATGACTTCTGAGAAAATACAGAATTTGTTTGTCATTCAATTTATTTTTATTGAACTTGTTATCATAGTTCCCGTGGCTCTTTCTTTTTTGCTTAAATGATATTCATAACATAAGTTAAACTTCTGTAAAATTGTTGGTATAAGTTATTTTTTGATTAAATTTGGTAGGTAACAGTTTTGAATAGTGGAGAATCCAGTGGAGTTTTTTTCTAAAACCAAACCCAAACCTTTTCTATAATTTTTTACATATGAAAATAGTTTTAGTAGGCGGCGATCGAATGGCATAGGAAAGAGTTTTCACAGGATCTGTAGGCTCCTTCATTTTCTATATTTTGAGAACCCGTTAAAAAAATCGCGTGCTAAATACAAAAGTTACAGGGGTGTATCGATGTTAGGAGGGTCACACAAATAAACTTCTCTGAAATGGTAAATATTTTTTAGTATTATTTAGTATTTATTTTAGTATTATTTTTTGGTGAAATTTCGTATATATCTATTTTGAGGGATGCCGAATGCAGTGGCGTACCTATTTGTTTCCTAATTACCTAAATTATGTTACGTTTAATAATCTTTTATTCTAAATGATTTTATCATTATTTCAATAAATATTATATAACTTTTCGATACAAAAAGAAATAACATTATTATGTCAAGGGGAAGCAACTGCTTCGTTTCCATGTGCCGTGCCGCCTGTGATTTTTCTTATGTTCTGTGTAAATTTTTGGGGAAAGCTTAATATCTCAAAAGTAGGTTGAGATAGATACGGCAAACGGTATTTTCTGAATGAGCACACTTTAGGCTTTTTAACGGCAAAATAATATACAGGGTGTTGCATTTAAAAAATTCAATTAAAATGAAGGTGAATGTAGGTATGTTTGAAGAGAAATTTGGAACACCTTGTATGAACGAATCCAAATGTAAAGACAGTTCAGGATGAACTAGGCCAATATTAGATTGTACGTAAATTTTTCAGGGTAACTAACGAACAGTGGCAGAGATATAAGTCTGAAGAAAGTATGTTTTTGACAAAAAAAAGTAAGAAAAATTATTAACTCGACAACACTGCATTTGACAATCTTACATTGTTTTATTTGCATATAGAACCTACAGAAGCTTCATCTACCACATAAAAAACTATAGTATTCCATTTAAGAAAAATATAATTTTTGTTATTACTCTTTTTTTGTACACCATGTACACTTAAAAATAATTTTGGGTTGTAGCAAAGATCACACGTTATAAGTTTATGTGAGAAGTTTTTTTTTCAAGTACAACGGTTTAGTAACTATGGACCGACGCGCGCTTATTGGACAACCCTGTATATATATATATATATATATATATATATATATATATATATATATATATATATATATATATATATATATATATATATATATATATATATATATATATATAGTCGCGATCTCGTCTGGTGATTATTTTCTACAAAAATTTGCTAAAAGCAGCACTATGCGAAAAAAATAAGTTTATATGGATTTAAAGATAGGAGAAGTTTGAGGCTAATTTTATAACCAAAGTGAGACTCTTAGATATTTATGTACTGTACATATTAACATAATTGTTAACCACTTTTTCGCTAACATTAACTAAATTGCTTTTGAAAGTTAAACATACAGTAATTTTTTCCTTATGAAACAAGCAAATAAATCACGCTGTTTGAAAACAATCACAAGTTCACTTCGCGTAGATTATATCAAACGCATTTTTAGCTAAGCAACACATAATATTGTTAAGCATATATTTCTCTTTGTGAAAGCAGGAACTTAACAATTTACATAAGACTTATTCAAATGAAATTATAAATCTTATTCGACTTCCTTTTATCGGGAAAAGTAGCACAATGAATGAAAAGTAAAAAGAACTGTTTTACTCTCATGCACATAAATAGGTACGCTGAGAAAAATTAATCTCGTAAATACGTATTGAGATTACATAAGAATACAGACAAGCGAGTCACAATATGCGTCCACTACTCTGGTCTGAATTTTATTATTCAGGTATTGCATAATGGGTGCAGTTTTTATTACATAGAAACTGGCTGTTTGTAGGGTTGCGAGATTACCTATGTGTGTGTCTTATCTACTATTGTTATTATTTATTAGATTACGTCTGGATTTACTTTGGAAGGGATTTTAAATCGTGAAAACACGAATATTTTCATTGCTTGTGAATTTTAATGCCGATAACACTAACTGGGAGTCAATCCTACTGTCAAATTAGACGAGCGTCTCGCGACAGTATAAACTTGGATGAGTTTTTTGTTGTTTTAACGAAATAAAAGACCTCCCTAACGTGATGTTACAAAAAACCCTACCAACTGACTTTTCTCACCCGCCCTGACCTCAATTTGCCTAATTAAAAGCTAAAAGGAGAAGGAAAATCAATCCTGCCATATATCAAGGTTATGTGAGAATAATGAACTTTTCCATTCCCTTTTAACTTCTATTGGCTTTTGATTAGGCAAACTGATGTCAGGGTAGCTCAGGAATCTCAGTTGGGAAGATTGCGTGTACACAGCACAGTCAGGGAGCTTTTTTATTTCAAAAAAATCATCAAAGTTTTTACTGTCGCAAGACGCTTGTCTAATTAGAAGAAAGCAATGTTTAGTCTATTAATCACATATGAGGGGTATAGATGTAAAACGCGACATATCCGAGTAAACAAGTTTTGAGAAAATCGCAAAAAATTGCTATATGTTTATGTTTGGAGATATTTACTTCATTCAACTTTCGTTTATTTGCATACTTTAGTCTAAATTAGGAAAATTATAAAGTTGGAATCGAATTGACCACACAAAACTAAAATTTAAAGGAAATGAGTGGATATGTCGTGTTTTGCATCTAAACATAGGATTTGTCGCTTTTTGCATCTGAATAAGGGATCACTACTACTACTACTACTACTACTACTACTACTACTACTACTACTACTAGGTAGGTATGAAAATATCATTTTATTTAGTATAACATTAATTTGTTACAATAATGAAATTGCATTTTAGGCACCTAATCTTAAATAATATAAACTTCCTCTTCATCTTCTATTTCTAATGACTCTTCGTTTCTATCAGCAACAATATCAGTATTTCGATCAAAAAGTTGAACAAAGTATTTTAAATTCGGATTTCTTTATATTCTTCTCCATAATGATTACTTAATAAACTTTCTACGCTTTTGATTTTATCTGGTTTAAGTGGTACTCCTATATTTAGTTTTTGTGGTTTCATCCGCTCAATATTCATTCCTCTTTTAGAAATCCCTTTAGCCTGTCCCAGGTCACTCCTATACAAAGCCTCTCCTCTAATTAAAATATTATTATTATACCCACTTTTTGTAAAAATAAACCTCTTGCACGGCTTGAATTGAAAATGCCAACTAGATGTATTTTTTAGAAATTTCTTAGCCACTGATTTCCAGTCAAGAACATTGAAGTCCTTTCCTGCTTTTAAGACTTTGGCTCGAGACTTAATTATATTTATGTAATCTTCGGGTGACAAAATTTCAGTCTTTTTTCGTATCTCTTTTTCTATGTTACCAAAAACTCGATCAGGTGGTATGTATGAGTGACCTACAATAGGGAAAACTACCTCACATTCCTTAATTTGAGATGAAGCCAAAGATTTCATCCAATAAGAAAGCATCGCCATTAAAGTTGAATTCTTATTTTGTCCCCCGCACCCATCACAGAAGAGACGTACTGATGTTACTTCTTCGGAAAATTCAAAATGTGTTAAAGTGTGATAAACTGCAGATGCGATTTCGTTTGAGCTTTTAGGTCTCTCAGCTTCAGTCCAAACAAAACAGGACACATTTTTGTTTGAAAGATTTTCTTTAGAATTTCCAGCAACTACACAAAAGTTATAAAAATTAACCTGCATTGAAAAGTATGCTTGTTGGTCCGGTAACTTAGGCAAAGGCATGTTTTTCTCACAATCAAAAGAGAAAATAGCAGTTTGAGGGTCATCTCTTTGTAACATGTCATAAAAACTTTTAGCTTTATGTACTCTATGGTATGTTATTAAGTCTTGTTTTTCTTTTGGTTCAATACAGTTTTTTATCTTTTCTTTAAATTTTAAACAGGTAGAACATAAATCCGTTTGAGGAGTTCCAAAACCCACATTATAATGCCTATTAAAATAGTTTCTGAAGTAACACTGACGTACCTTCAAATTGTCTTGGGCTTGGTCGTTGTACATGATCCAGAGTGTCTTGATGTTAAGCTCGTACGGCAAATAAACCCTATGTGGTGAATTGCTGCGACAGTAGTGGCTTTCACTGCATTTCAGTGATTCAATAAAAGATTTGATACCTTCTTTTTTCGCGTCGTTATTACCTTTTATTCGATCTCCACCCCGACATTCCTTCGGCTGATCACCAGTTTTTTTAAATTTCTTTACTATCCGTAAAACTCGATCTTTTTTCAAATTTAGCACTCCTAGGAATGCTTCTCTGCAAACTGGGATTTTAATTCCATCTACAGTCGGAATCGAATAGGTAACACTAATAGCGTGCGGTTTGCTATTTATTTCATTATTTTCTGAAAGCCTCCTTCTCTTAGGAGCTGTCCCAGAGCAAAATTGAAGAATGAATGCATCTTGAGAAGTTTTATTTCTATTGGCATAAAATAATTTGTGAAAATGTTTAACGTCATTCATACTTAAATGTGATGTACACTGATAAGGCTGATATGGCTTTCCATTGTGCCTACACTGAGGAAATACTGGCAAACTTTTAGGCAAGTACCTAAAAATAAATAGTTCTGTTAATAAAATTATTAATAACATAAAAATGAACTTTTCAGTGTACCTTGCTTGTTTTGCTTTAGCTCTTTTCCATTCTTCGGGTTGATGACGCCTTTTCCGCGACCGATTTTTAGTGTCTTCAACAATTTTTTTACATGGTGTTTCGAGTTCCATGTTTGTTTTTTATTTAATTCTCTTAAAACACTATAAAACTTTGTTTAACTTAACAGAAATGCCTATTTCTCTTGTAAAATTAGACAACAATCCGCCATGATGTAAAGAAAACCACGTGACATCCATTCTGCTTTCCTATTGGTTAATACGGATATTGTCGGATATGTCGCTGTTTGCATTTGAATGCTAGCAACACATGTCGCACTTTGCATCTTACCATGGTTTTAAAACGGGAATTTATAAGAGATATGTCAGCTTTTGAATTTAAACGAGTGTTGAAAAGATGACAGACTACTAGACAAATCCATTGGTGTGAATATCTAATTTTTGTATTTATTGTGATATGTCGCGTTTTGCGTCTATACCCCTCATATTATACATACATTTTATCTTTCTGCTCTCCTTGTTTATATGCACTTTAACTATGCCAAATCTCACACTGCTTCGTTCGCGCAATGTGCTTAACAAGGGGTAGGTACAAAGTTTTGCTTCATGTATTATAACCCTATAGTTGAAACCACAGCTAAAGCATCAGAAAAGGGGTCTATTTGAAATTCATTTTCTGCAAATATTTAAGTAAAATGTTCAAGTTCCTTATTTAGAACATGTCAATTTTGACGTTTTAAGAAGAAAAACTATAATGCTTAAACTTCTTTTGCTTTTAACGTAGGGATCCAAATTTTGGTACATGGCTTTATTTTTATGGCATAAACCAGCGTGCCAAATTTAGTTACCATAGCTTTGTTATTTCCGGAGATATAAAAATTTTACGAAAGAAAACACATAATTTTCCGTGAAAAACTAGTCCGATTTCCCTGGCTAACGAACTTATCCAAGCGACTCGCGAAAGGAAGGTATTCACCAAATTTTATTACAATCGGTCTATTATTTTTTTAATTTTTGGTGTTTTTTTTTTTTTTTTATGTCAACAACACACCACGAGGGCTTACAGCCTAAATACTATCGTACCGTGGGTGTTGGACGCATAAATATATATATATATATATATATATATATATATATATATATATATATATATATATATATATATATATATATATATATATATATATATATATAAACATATAAAGTCTGAAACTGACCTCGGATTTGGGTTCCAGTGGTCCTAAATAGCGCTCATTTGAAGAAATTTGTTTAAAATTCAAAAGTCGCGATCTCCTCATTAGTGAATTTTTAAAGAAAATTCACTAAAGGATAACCGAAGAGGTGTCGAAATCTATGGCGATTATCTCTAATAAGTGTATTGAGGCTGGTATCTACCCCGGTGTTTCAAATATGGCTGTGGTGCACCCTATTTGAAGTGGTGGTCACCAAAAAGTGGCAAACTATAGACCAATCTCATTAATCACCAACATTGCAAAAGTTCTGGAGAAAATTCTACAAAAAGTGGATCACGGGTTATCTAGACATATGTAGTATTCTGTCACCTTTATAATTCGGCTTTAGAGAGGGACTTTTAACTCAACATGCCTTACTCTCTGAAAAAATACACAATGGCCTCGATAAGAACAGAAAGTATCGGTTTATTTGTGTATTTACAAAAAGCTTTCGATACAGTAAGCCACAAAATGTTGTTATAGAAATTGGAGGCGCTGGGTTTTAGAGGAGTACTCATTATTTCAATTGTTGGAGAGCTATCTAGACGACCAAAAACAGTGTGTAGAAGTAAAGAATTTAAAAAGTGGTTTCAGTACTGTTGAGAATGGTATATCTCAGGGTACTGTGCTAGGACCAATTCTGTTTATAATTATCCTAAATGATTTGTTCTCTGTAAAAACTTATGCAGATATAATAGGCTACAAAGACAATACAGTACTTTTTTATCAGGACCACACCTAACAAATGTTAAAGGTTAATATGGAAATTGATTTTCCTAGGATTAGGAGGTGATTCGATAGCAATCTACCAACTGTAAATAAGGCAAAGGGACGATTTATGGCATTTTCGACCATAAATGCCACAGTATGAAAAATGTCATCTTAAGACATAAGGTGATTGCTGGGAAGTTGACAAGACATACACTATAGCTTATTTGGGAGTAACATTTGACAGAAACCTAGTAAAGATCATATTGATAAAATAGTAATGAAATAAGAAGTTAAGAAGAATTTTGTTTACTTGTTTAAGAACTTTTCTCAGCTTGCCATAGCTACTATTCTTATACAAGGCACTCGTAAAAACGCATATAGAATAAAGAATAATTGCATAGAGTGGAGCTTAGAACTGCCATCTGATGAACTTGGTAAACCCTTCGGAAAACTGTTTCCAGTTTTTCCTTTTGGATCTCCTTAGTCCTTTATTGTAGGCGGTCAAGGCCTGTCTGTATTCAACCCAGTTGACAGTTCTTTTTGCTCTGTTAAACAGCCTTCTGACCTTCGTCCCTAAGCTAACTCAGCTCTCTATTCCACCAATGCACAACCCTCTCGGCCTTGAGTAATAAACTCTGAAATAGGAGTATCATGCATATTCAAGACTTTTGGTATATCATGTGAGAGTAGATTAACTTACATTATTTTATTTTTAGACCTTAAATTTGGCCCTTATTTTACCAGGGCTCTTGTAACAGCACTATATTTAGGTTCTGTCTAATAAACGTTCTCATAAGAACACCCGTAGCTGCTTTAAAATCTTAAAGGTTTATTTGAATGCACTTTATAAATGTGTCGTTATGGAGATTTTTGTTGCCACGTGCGGCTTGTTGTCTGTACCTTTAGATTTTTCTGTCTTCGGTCGCCATTTTTAGCCTTTTTGTTGCCTTCAGGCTTTTCTGTCGATTGTATTGTCGAATGGGCTATATTTGGTCCCTTTTGTGGCTTCTTCTCAGTTCTTGAGCAAATGCTGCCCTTTGACTTGAGTTTCTTCTTCTTAGACTCTCCTTAGCTCTCTTCTTTGTTCTAGATGTACTCGGTAAAATCCGAAAGTCTTTTCCTGCAGATGCCTCCTAAGACATCGTTGCACCAGGGGATCCAGGCCGATCATGAGCACACCTGTCGAGTGTGGCCTCCCGAAGCCTTAATGTTCTAGAAGTGTTAAAGCGTTCATTTTTATCTTGAATTAGTTTGAGGGCGTTTTCCGGAATGTAGTCCTGGTTCTCTGCGAGATAAGCCAGCAAGGGTTTTGGGTGAGGAATTTCTACTTCCTTTGCAATCTTGAGTTCTGCTCCTTTTCGGAATTTCAGCTCGCCTACTATGCCTTCCAGTCACTGTAGAGTCCTGGCGTCTTCGCAGACTAGGGCAAACCAGGCAGGTCTATTGTGGGCGCTTGAAAATTTCGGCTTTATGTTACTAGACGGTACAGCTTCGTCCACTGTCCTCTCCATGATACACCCCTTTGTGTCTATTAGTTCTTACACTGTTTAGTTTTTTTAAGATAAGCTAAATAAAATATTCCAAACCTGATTCCGCTAGCTAATTGTCTAAATGTTGGTTGGGTAACCATAGAGACGTTAGAAACTGGAACACTGCCTCTAGTTTCTTTTACTTTACCTCTTTCAGTGAATTTTCATTTTAAAAAAATCACTAATAGAGAGGTATCGATGGTGAGACTTTGCAAATTTTCAAATGAGCTCAAACTAGGACCCCTAGAGCCCATATCCGGGGTCAGCTTATATATATATATATATATATATATATATATATATATATATATATATATATATATATATATATATATATCCAACCGCTAACTCAAAAACTAGTATTAACTTAATTAATGGCTTGAATGAGTTCGTTTGCAAGAAAAATCGCACACGGTTTTCTGGGAGAACTTTGAGTTTTCTTTCGAAAAAAAAAAATTCCGGAAATTGCAACGCTATTTTAATTAAATTTGTTGGATATGTTGCCTTGTGAAAGACCTTACTACATACCAAAATTCAACTTTCTAATTTTATAGAAAATTGACTTATTCAAATTTGAAGCATTTAATGAAAATTCACTACCATAACGCACTTGCTGCGTCCCAAACTTTTTTGTCATTTGTGTTTATAATAAGTATCTAACATTTCAATAGATTTTCTTTAACAAACATTGTATAATAAAAAGATAGTTCTTTATTTTACAAATTTTATGGCGATATTTTTTTAAACATAAGCACCAAGCATACAATTTATTTCTAATAAAATAGAACAGCGGTGGTTTAGCGGTAAGAACGTGTGCCTCTGAACCGAAGGGTACTGGGTTCGATCCCAGGGTCACTTTTTCAGTACAAACTATAACTTTAACATCAACCGCGGTTGACATTGTATTTTGAGCAAGTTGAATGTTCGCACGTTCTGCCCTTCGGAGGGGGCGTAAAGCTGTCGGTCCCGTGTCCATGCGATGTTGGGCACGTTAAAGATCCCTACCCTCCTTACAGAAAGGCAGGGGTTTGGCAAAATTTCCAGGATAGTGAGGTGAAACTACTCCCTGGCGTAGGTGATTGGCATTAGTCGCGGAAATAGGCCGACGTTAAAGAAACAAAACACACACACATTTCTAATAAACGTTCATCATAGACAACTGTAAAAAACTCATTTTAAGTTGTTATTAATCAAAACTCAAAGAATGTTTTTCCAAAATGATGCGTTACAGCCTTTATTTTAAATGCTATAATGCTAATTAGTATTTTCTCTGAAATTTATCTGTAAAAAAACTCTGGACGCAGCAAGTGCGTTATGGCAGTGAATTTTCATTAAAATGTTTTTATTGCAAATATGTGTTTTCTTTTTAAGAAAGCAGGCATCAATTTTGGTTACCGATATAACCTATATAGTAAAAACAATGTGCCATGTTTCATAAAAATAACTTTATTGTGTGAAAATGTACAAAAATTTCCAAAAATAAACTTAAAGTGTCCCCGCAAAAACTCGTTTCTTGGTCAACCTTATAGGTTAATAGCAAATTGGGCTATTCAAATATGAAGCATTTGATCAAAATTCGCTATCATAACGCACTTGCTGAATCCAGAATTTTTTTTCTTACAAACATGCATTATATTTCGATGAAAAATGCAAAAATGCAATAACATAGCGTGTTTGATTAAAAAAAAAATTGTATCACCAACGACTTATGGGCCATCCTGTGATTGTAGAAATATTTTTTAAGATGTAGCTCAAGACACCCTATAATTAATATATACAAATTTTCTTCATATTTTGTATAATAACGGATATATTGAGCTTTATTGATTTTTTTACTAAAATTCGACAAAATTATATACCATTAAACGATAAACTCTATAGGTAAGACTACTTTCAAGCATCAGAGAAAGGGTCTATTTGAAATGAATTTTCTGGAAACATTTTAGTAAAATGAAGGACAATGACGGTTGAAACTAAGACTTCAGGGTTTGTAAAACATCCTTCTTGAGACATTTGATTTCCATAGCCCGTATTAGATTCCAGGTATTTGCCTAAATGTTGCCGATTTTGACGTTTTAAATCGCAACTTTGACGTTTTGAGGAAAACCCCAATTAATTTTTTTTATGCCTATAACTTTTTGTCTTTCGACCTACATAGCTAAATTTTTGTAGGTAACTTACCTATAAGGATATAAACCCGCGTACCAAATTTGGTTGTCCTTACTTTGTTAATTCCGGAGATATAATTTTTTTTCGAAAGAAAACACAAAATTTTCCGGGAAAACTTGGGCAGATTTTCCTGGCTATCGAACTTATCCAAGCCATTTGCAGAGGAGGGGCTACACCAACAAGCGAATCCTCATAGCCACAGACAGCCAGGCAGCCCTTAAGGCACTAAGTAGCCCACGGGTAAATTCCTGGCTGGTGAGTGAGTGCCGAGACGAGACGAGCGACCTGGCTGGGCAGAATGAGGTGACCCTCATGTGGGTGCCGGGTCACTCGGGGGTCAAAGGCAATGAAGAAGCTGACAGTCTCGCGAAGAGAGGGTCAGCAGAACCATTTATGGGACCAGAACCTGCTCTGGGCGTGTCAAAGAGCACTGCCAAGGGAGCCATTAAGTCCTGGGTCAGAAACCAACACAAGGTGTACTGGGCGGACTGTCCAGGGCTCAGACATGGGAAGTCAATAATTGACGGACCCAGTTCAAAGAGAGCTGTGGAGCTGCTAAACCATAGCAGAGGACAGCTCAGAAACACAACAGGTCTCTTGACGGGACACATGGCCGTCAAGAAACACCTGCATAAAATGGGGCGGTTCGAAGTGGACCTCGCATGCAGACTCTGCGGCGAGGGGGAGGAATCAGCCCAGCACATCTTGTGTGAGTGTATAGCTCTGGACCGGAAAAGACAACTGATCTACGGTCACTCTAGACCGGAGACAGAGCAATATAAAACTTCACCCTACCAATCGCTGTGCAGACTAGTTCAAGGCACAGTGATTTTGGAATGGGTGGAGTAAGACTAAGGGTATGCACAATCAACCAAGGGTTGCGGTGCTATCGGGGCGGCAAGGCCGCGGACGAGCCCTGAGGGAACAAAAAAAAAAGCCATTTGCAAAAGGAATTTATTCACCAAATTTAATCAAAATCGGCCCATTATATTTTGAGTTATCGGTGTGATACATATATATATATATATATATATATATATATATATATATATATATATATATATATATATATATATATATATATATATATATATATATATATATATATATATATATATATATATATATAATTATATAATTGAAGCTGACCCCGGATATGTGTTCTGGGGGGCCTAATTAGCGGTCATTTGAAGAAATTTTTTCAAAATTCAAAAGTCGGGATCTCCTCATTAGTGAATTTTTTTAAAGAAAATTCACTAAAACCGTGGTTCAATAAACAAATTTTCAGCAAGAAAGTCTGGTATAACTTTTAGGTTAAAGTTAAAGTTAGAAGCGAGAAGTGCCATCTGTCAAGTGCTACATAGTACTGTTTGCAAGAACTTCAAATAACGTATGTGTTACCAAAAATAAAACATATCAGAGAACTTAGCAACATGTTAAGCTGTAGTAAGCTGTCAAATGTAATGAATGACCGACCTGATCAACTTTAGTCGCTTAATTCAGCAAACCCTTTTACTTGGCGTCGTAATCTGAATCTGTGACACTGTGTGAACCTGACCTTCGTCATTTTTATGTAAATAATACTTTCTTTGCTGTTTGAACTTGAAACGGAAAGCTGAGCACGTAAGGAAGCTTTTCTAGGTTAATTTCTTTCATGATGTTGCATATTGCGAGCTTGTTTGTTTACGGTTGACCTCGATGCTTTCAATCGATGAAATCTAAACATTCTGTTACGAAATAATGAGACGATTTTCTGTTAGTTTGTGTAAGTTAAAATAATTACTTTTACTTTGCTTAATGTCGCCAGTTGTACTGCATTGTTGGCAGATCAATATTTTGTATGTACTCGTGCTTTCAAGGTGACACGAACATTATTTACTGATAGACAATAATTGAAACATCAGCAAGATAATTTATAGTTTGTTTGTATTTGCTATGCATTATCCGTATTCTCTGAAGCTTTCAAACGATTTTACAATTGGAAAAACGTTTTCTTAGTAAAAGACGGTTTTGAAATGTGTTACTGTTTTTCACCCTAAATGAGAAAAAGTCTGGACGCAGCAAGTGCGTTGTGGAAGTGAATTTTCTTAAAATGTTTTTAATAGAAAATATGTCTCTTTAATGCAAGCAGGAATCAATTTGGTCACCGGTATAACCTATATTGTACCATATTTTGCAAACACAACTTGTTTGAAAATGTACAAAAATTTTCCGAAAATAAACTTAAAACATTTCCGAGAAAACTCATTTCCTAGCTGACGAACCTTAGATAAATAGCAAATTGCGTTATTGAATTTTAAAGCGTTTAATGAAAATTCGCTACTAAAACGCACTTACTGCGTCTCGATTTTTTTTTACAATCATGCATCATATGTCGAAAACAAAAAAATGTAGGTATCGCCAACGACTTATGGGCCATTCTGTGGTTGTCAAAATAATTTTATAAGATGCAGCTCAAAACACCCTAAAGGTAACGTATACAATTTTTTCACGTATCTTGCATAATAACAATTATATTGAGCTTTACCCTAGAAATGCGTCACACTGTATATATGTTAACAGAAAGTAAACCCGGATATGGATTCTAGGGGGCCTAGTTTGCGCTCATTTGAAGAAATCTTTTTAGAATTCAAAAGCCGCGGTCTCCTCAATAACGAATTTTTTCTATGAAAATTAGCTAAAAATTATAGACCGTTAAACCATAAATTTTACTCAAACTACTTCCAAAGCATCAGATAAAGTGTCTATTTGAAATGAATTTTCTGGAAATATTTTATTAAAATAAAGGGCAATGATGAATTAAGCTGAAACTTAAGGGTTTCCAGAACACTCTTTACATAATCCGTATTTCTGTCAGGTTCTTTACCTAAATGTTGCTAATTTTGACGTTTAAAATCGCGACTACGTTTTGAGGAAAACCCCAATTTCTTTCTTTAAATGCCTCTAACTTTTTTGTCTTTAAACTTACAGACCAATTGTTCACCCTTTATATATATATATATATATATATATATATATATATATATATATATATATATATATATATATATATATATATATATATATATATATATATATATATTGAAACTGACCCTGGATATGGGTTCTAGGGGGCCTATTTCGCGCTCATTTGAAGAAATTTTTTCCAAATTAACGTCAGGATCTCCTCCGCCTCGTTAGTGAATTTTTTTAAAGAAAATTCACTAAAACAAGCACTTGTGAAGCCACGGGAAAAGTCTACGGCTGTATCAAATATGGAACGGTTTCACTAAGTTAGGGCAAGAACAAACAACCAGATATGCTATTCAAATTGAATTAAGTCTTAAAACTTTCATCTCCTCTTTATCAAATTATTTTTGATACAAAAACTCGCTAAAAAATTCATCGGAATAACAACAATCAGATTAGATAACTGTAAAGTGAAATGAGGCTAAAAAAAATGATAAAAAGCAAAGTCACTAACCAGGATTAGAACTCGTCACCTGGGAGTCGATTATACGATGTAAAGTGACCACTGCACAAATTCAAATTCGAATTTGTACAGTGGTCACTTTACATCGTATAATGTATATATATATATATATATATATATATATATATATATATATATATATATATATATAAACACAGATCTCCCCATTAGTGAATTTTCGTTTCACGAAAAATTCGCTAAAACTAGCTCGGTATAATGGTTACTCTGCTTAGTGGAGAAACTAGCTAATAAATATAAAGCAAACATTTTTTTAGGGGAATCTACGACTTTCAGAAAAGATAAACTAGACAAAACCGCTGTCTGTTTACCATTTGAACCGCGAATTACGAGCGGTTCTAATAACATTTTAAGAAAGCCAATTTACAGCTAACATTTTCTATAAAAAATACATTAATAAATTTGCTAGGTAACCCAAAGGATAAAGATAAAACCTCTGAAATGTCGGGAATCTATGGAATAGGTTGTAAGGATTGTGAAATATGTTGGGGAAACTAAAGGAACTATTGAAACTAGATTTAAAGAACATTTAGCGCAACTTAGATATGGCACTATTGATATTGACATGATATATTGATATCATGTATTACTCAGCATATTTGTGATAATAATCATAATAAGACTCAACAGTCTGTCTACCTTCCGAAAGGACATATAAATGGTAGTTCTAGTCTTTATTCACTTAGTTTATTCATCTCTCTGATGACGCTAACTTTGTTAGCGAAACGATCGTCACGTCTAATAACTGTATTGTGATGAATCGGGTTCTCCAAATTGTACTCATTTCCCCATGAATTTTATTTAACGCCTGCTGCATTTCCGTTCTTTCATTTTTTATCGCTCTTTCCACCTCATGCAATTGTCACATTCTCTCAGATTTGCAATCGGCAGATTGATTCTTATTTGATCCATATAGTTTATAAAAATATTCGTTCCAACCTTTTTCGTACAATACCATGTCCCCATGCTATGTTTTCACCCCAATCGTGTTGTTTCTTCCGCTTTGTCTTGAATCTTCCAAAACCAACCCTCAAAATCGTTCTGCATTTTTTCAGCCTCTTTCCCACCCAGTTCTTACTTACTGTCAATAACTATTTATGTGCACTCAATTCCCAATTTTATGTACTCAATCAGCTCTTCTTTCTTACATCATTGGCATTTTTATGTGCTTCCTGTTTGTTATCCACAGTTTTCTTTACTTTTTTATTCCATCACGCATCTCTTAAAACATCCAATTTTCACTTCACCACATGCTTTTTTATCAGATCCTTCAGGATCGTCGATACACTTTCAACATTCCGATCTTGGATGTATTCGTTCCATAATACGTGGAACTCAGACATTGTATTTCCACTAAACAGGCATACCTTTTGTCAGAAATTAATAGCACCTCAACTTTGATTCTCACTTGTTCTTGCTTCCTCATTCTCTTCATTCAGCTTGTCCCAGTTTTATCTGAGACACCACAATAAAATTGTCTGACCCACACTCAGCATCTTGGATAACTCTAGTATCTTTTACCAACGCGAGCAGTCTCTCATCATGCACAATGTAGTCTATTGTTGTGTTATAATATTGTCGAATCATCACGCTTAACATCCCTGAGTCCAACCTTGTCCTTTATTAGACGGCAACTTCCCTTAATGACCCGAACAACACCAGAGACGCAGGTACTGACAGTGGTGCCCCTGTGACAGGTGTCATCAAGCGGCAACAACCGAGAGAAGCAGCTACAAGAGGACACAAGACTCGATCACTTCCTCACCATCCAGCGTCCAGTAAGATCGTGGCAGGACCGCTGAACCATGAGTGGTAGTCAGACACAGCATAATAGTTGATTATGCTATGGTCATACCAAAGTTAACTTAGTGGTCGTCCAGTAGTCAGGGAGCATCATAGGAAGATCGACTGACCCGAGACACGTAGTGAAGGCATCAAAACCCACGGTTTTCACCTTGAGGCGAGGACAGGTCAGTGAGCCTCGTTGTGGGAAGAACCAATCTTCCGACGAGCGACTGACCCATGATTAGAAATCACTTCAACCGCGGCATCCACACACTGCAATCCACATCACCTGGACACGTGAAACACCTTCGCTCCTTTGGATGACGGCCCCCAGTTACCAGCGACATCATCCACGTGCTGGTTATGGCAACCTAACCATCTCCAATCGTTAGTCACCTTTTATTGTATTGAGCATTATTGGATCACAACTCGCCCATTCATTTTTGTATGTAAATTCGTAACTCTGTCATATTAAATTGTTATTGTTTTACGACGTGTATTTTTTTTTTATGAAACCCGAGGAACATTTTATACCTAGTGCCATAACAAGAAAGAGACCCCTTTCCGAAGCTTATAAAATAATATCTGGCCATAAAAAAAATTGTTGCTATATTTGTTTACGCTAGGAAAAATTGCAATCGCCAGTTTATAACAAACAATATGCCTAAAAAGTTTTGTTACAACATTTTTGTTTTGGATAACGAATATCTCAGTAAATGCAAGTGATTTTTCATACTTTTTACTAAGTCAGATATGTTTGTGTTTAAACTAGGGCTGGGAATCGAATACGAATAGTTTGAATATTCGAGTATTCGAATACGAATTATTTCAACGAGAGTGTATTCGAATATTCGAATATATTCGAATATTTGAATATTCGATTATATATATATATATATATATATATATATATATATATATATATATATATATATATATATATATATATTATGACCGGGAATGATCTCCAGAAGATTCTTAGAAGCACTCACCGCAGGGAGCACTAGGAGAAAAAGTAGATCCTTCAAATAAGTGATTATGAATAATTTGTTAGCTTTGCACTGTATAGGCCCTCTTTGCTTGGTTTCAACTAAATATTTCTAAGAACCATATAATTTTGGTCGAGTATTTCTGTGAATCTTTCCGTTTCTTCACGCCTTCATGAGCCAATAAAAATCTGCAGGGAAACAGCATATGTCGGATTACTAAGCGGAAGGTGTCGCAACATATTTTGAAACTTTGAATCGTAGTGCGCTTTTATCGAGTTGAAAGCGATAAATTATTGGGTTTCCAGATTTAGGTATAGTTTGTTTAAAGTTAGTTGAAAACACTTGAGTAAGTCGAAAGCTGTATTTGTCCTTTAACTCATAGGCGGCGCATAGAAGTTGATAAACACCAAAATGTAATCAAAATATGATGATAAAGTTATTGTATTGTATGTTGTAACAAATCGACTGGTGGTTATCCATATCGCATTCGAATTATGCAATGAAAACAAACATGAATTTACCCTTTAACACATAGAGGATCATAAATACGAAAATAGAAATGCAAGGGATTCTTAGATATACTAACAGCACGGCAATGATTACAAGTTCGTCTTGAAACCTACATTATAATATAATATACCAACATTATAATCGTCAGTAATTTTTCTAAAATAAACAACGAAAAATTTTGGGAATTATTTTAAAGTTAAGAATTAAATAACTAATTTTCTAGAAAACAGAGGCAGATTCAAAAAATGATAACGAGACACATTCATGGGCTTAGAGGAGTGTTTTTTACAGTGCGAATATTCAAATACTCTACGAATATTGGAATACTCAACGAATATTCGAATACTCTAGGAATATTCCAATATTCTAATACTCCACGAATATTCGAATAATTCGAATAGTCGTGAAGCTTTCGGAACGAATATTCGAATACACAAACGGATAAATTCTCAGCACTAGTTTAAACCACGTATTCGACGTGATTAGTCCTTTATCTTTATTTTTATACAATTCCAAATAGGAGCTACAGCCCATTTCGTAAACGTCAACCAGGTGTCAGAATTTCCGAAAAAAATATTTTTCTCAAAAACCGTAATCGATGAACATGGTATATTCTTCATAAAAATATTCAAAATTATTAATCTCATATAAAAAAGTAAAAATATACAGGGTATTCTAATTTAGAAAAACAAAGTTGATGGTGGTTTCTGGTATAATTGGAAGTGCTAGAATTCAAAAAGATATTTTTGTTAAAGAGAATGTAGTCAATTATACCCAATTCAAAGTTATTCAAAGTAATGAGTCCTTCTCTCTTGTTGGCATTTCTGTGGATCGAAATCTTAATTGGCACCAACATGTTACATCAATTGCAGAAGCGGCTGCTAAGAAATTGTTTTCCTCTTCCGGGCTCGCAAATACTTTTCACCAACTAATCTCTATACCTTATACACTTCACAAATAAGGCCAAACGTCGAATACTGCTCCCACATCTGGGGTGCAGCTGCCGCTTCTACACTCGCTATCCTGGACTCCATTCAAAAGAGAGCTATACGTCTCATCGGTGACCCTACCCTCACCCAAAGGCTTCCATCCCTTGCCCACCGACGTGCCGTTGGTGACCTCTCTCTCTTTTATAGATATCTGCACGGGCACTGCTCAGAGGAGCTTTCCTCCATAATTCCCCCACCTGCTGCCCCCAGCAGATCTACCAGGGGAACAGAGCGAATGCACCCTTTTAATGTCCAGGTCACCAGACATAGAACATCTTGTTATGCCCGCTCTTTTGTCCTGAGGACTTCCAAGTTGTGGAATTCCTTGCCGGCACATGTTTTTCCTTCTCCTCCGAACCTCCAAACCTTCAAGTCCAGAATTAACAAGCTGCCTCTTTCCTCCTTGTCGACACCCACGGTACGATAGTATTTAGGCTGTAAGCCCTCGTGGTGTGTTGTTGACATAAAAAAAAAAAAATTTATAAAACTCTTAATCTGGACAGAACGCCATAAACTTCTAACCATGAATCTCGCTGTATTAAACTAAATTTTAAAAAAAGTTTCACTCTTGTTTGCTTCTATGGCAGACCAATAAGAAACTCTCAATCCGGTCCTCGCATATGCTAAACTTCAAACGTATTAAAAATAATTGAAAAGAATCTCACGTCAAGGATAGCAAGTGTGCTGGAGATGGAAACTTTTCCTATTTTATTTTTCCATTTCTGTTTTTTAAGAGACAAATATAAGTTACCGTGGTTTCATTTTGAAGCCATAAAATAACGTCTGACAGTATATTTTATCACTGTTCACATTTCATACCTTTGTTGAATACTTATAATGCTAACACTTACGTTTCTGCCACTATATATTGATTTTCCCATTTCCAGCCAGACGGAATATGTTAAAAGCGTACACTGTTAAATGTCGTCATCCATATTGGTCTATTTTTATAAAACGTTAATGCCATTCTACTATTCCTAGTTTCCAATTAACTGGATTAAATTTAATGGAGCTTGTGACAAGCTTTTTCATTACAGAATCACAAGCATGTATTAGCAAATATTCATTAAAATCATCGCTATTAGATAGGTCACAACTTTTTAATTTGCGAAATTATTTTCCAATGATCGCGAATTAGAGTCCACATAACGCATATTTAGAATTCGGTTATTATATATATATATATATATATATATATATATATATATATATATATATATATATATATATATATATATATATATATATATATAGGTTGAAAAAGCTCAATTCGCGAGGCGAGTAGCATCGGGCTAGGTGGTCGCGAGTTCGAGTCCCGTATTCAGAGTCGTTTTTTCACTCGAATGTGGAAATACCGGTGTTTACGGAAGCGGAGATGAATAATTGGAATAAAAGATGTAGGAACGAAGCATATGTGTTATGACATAGATAACGGTATATTGGTAACGATATTAATTCACAAAACTTAATATTTAAAAACTATTATATAACAAAAGAAAAAGGACTTACATAGTTGGTGATATGTTGACTATTAAGATTAACAGTGGTTTCTTGTATATCAACGAACAATATTTATAGTAAATTTATCTAGGTTCTAACATTCCTAAATGCTGGCTTCAGCAGATTGCGATACATTGTACGTTTGCTATTTTGCGTTTGTTTATTTGTTGACAAAACAAATGCAGTAGTATCAATGCCAATGTTATTCAACATGAATTTTACAGTTATTGCGGTGAACCTCCTAAAGTCAGGTTGGCCGAATGTTAGCTGGCAACACCACATCTTGTTTAACATGCAGCCTGTGGTGTTCCTTGCTGTTGTTGGTCCCGATTGCAGGAGGGACAAGAGCAGCCCAGCAGTGGGAGATAGGCTAGAAAGGGAACACATTCCAAGACGCATTAGCTCGCGACGCATGTACAATTACATACCTAAGAATAAGTATTCCATTACGATGCCCAGTTTACTCAAATCAACGTTTTATTTAGACTTTTTTCGTATTTTCCTACACTTGATCACGTTTGTAAATAAAGTGATAAGAGGTAACTGGGCGATATGCTCCAAAATTATTACTGAGAATCAGAATTTTCGATAGAAACCTTATTGGAATGACTTTCATGAGAATATTGCGGCTAGTCAGGTTTAAAACGAGTAATCTTATTGAATTTTAATTTTTGGTTTACCGTAATAGACTAGTCTAAGCTAATCGTAGTCGAATTTGGACTATAGTCGATGAATCTATTAGTCAGCGAACCGATAAATCCACTGGTCGAAAATTAGAATCTCCAGTAACTGCGAATTACTAGTTTACTACTACGTACTTAATCGATTAGTCGATATTCACTCCGAGCCTTAATCATAACGGCCTATAGTGCGCAAAGTTACGTCGTTACAATTTCCGTTTTTTTTTAAGTTAGCAAAACAACCTTTTTTTGAAGGTATCGCGTTTTAGAGAACCGTTGCACTAAAAATGTAAGTATTAAAACATGACGAAAGATAAAATGTGTTCTTTCTCTAGAACTTTTTGTCCCGGTTAGATAGATTCCATATTAATCTTCCCTGATATTAACAGATTTAAACAAAAATTTCGAGACTCAGCAAGTAGGTTATAGTAGTGAATTTTCATATAATTAAGAGTATTGATTTAGTAAAATAAACATACTACAAGAAGGACAAATAAAATACAGCATCTCTACATAAATCTTTACTAATGATTTACACAGTCAACTGTAGATATAAATAATACAAACAAAACAAGTACCAAAACAACATCAAGTAAATTTAAAATTTATGTGATAAATTTGCAGTTTACCAAAACAACAAATCAAGTAAATTTAAAATTTATGTGATAAATTTGCAGTTTACCCCCATGGAGGGTTTTTAGAAAAAAAAACAAAAACAGAAACGTGCTTATAACTCTTCCTAGACGCACAAACCGCAATAAAAAAATTCTTGCAAAAAACCTCAAGAAAGTTACGGGACCAGGAGTGAATAGGGATGCAAGGCGGGGAAGATAAAAAGGAAGTATGGGTGGAAATCGCCAAAAAAACAGCTTAATTGACCCCCTAAATTCCGCCTTTTTTACAGGAGCCATACCTCCTTTAAAGCTTGTCTGTCCCGCATTTGCCACAGGTCCCGTAACTTTCTTGGGGGTTGTTTTCCATGTAGTTTATGCATCGAGGGTGTTTGTAGGAATGAAGGAGGGGAATACGCCCCCCCCCCCCATGGCGAAGTAGTCCCACCCCCATGACTCAAAAGCACGGCGGAAAATAGAGATGTGAAAAAAACATCATTTTTCACCTACGGCACCAAGCCAGGTGCCAAGTTTAAATGTAGATAACTCAGCAAAGACAAAGAAGCGAAAGGTTAAAATAGTGTCAATATGCAGGTATGATGCGAAACTTTATCTCTCGGTAGTCGATTTATCTGAAACTGTCCGTGAGGTAAACTGAAAATTCACCGTTAATCTTGTATATCAATCAGGATCTACGACTAAAACCTAGAAATATACATTATATATACGAAATTCATTCACGGAATAATTGCTTGCCATGTTTATATCGTAAATTAGAGAAAAAACGATATCCTCCGCTATCAAACTAACTAATTAAAAATACAAAATAACATTTTCCTTGAAATTATTATTCATCATAAACTGTTGACATTTGCCGATTGAAATTGACAGATTGACACAGCTTAGCGCCCAGCTACAAGAAATGCAAATGACAGCGGCACAGAGTCGATGGTATAAAGTAGAATTTAATATAGAATTTTAAAGTAAGCAATTGGTAATTTAAAAATTTATGGATATTAACCGCACTTATTGGATGGATTTATTCAGCGAACAATTTATCATCAATAATTATGAATATGTGTTATGCCCGATGTTATATATTCCAAAATTCAAATGATATTTTATTACATGTGACAACCCGGCTCATAGATGTTTAATTGGTACATGACTTTTGTGACCTAAGTCGATTTTGGATACATATATACATATATTCATACTCGAAGGACCGAATTATGTTTTATTTAATTGAACGCCGATTTTGGTAACGCACAACTGTAAACTTATATCAAATACTATGTAATGACAATTCTCGTATGCTTTAGCATTGGTGATATTTGCGACAAGTACACTAGCGCCACCTCGCGTGAAGTACTGACAACTGAGCAGGTAATTTGAATTGTATATTTACCTGCCTATTCTTAATTTAGACAATTGGTTTATTATAAATGATTATAAAAACTTGTACATGACAAAACAGTTAAAATTTTCTGATTATATAGTTAATTTAGAAATTGTATCAACAATCAGCTTGAAACCTAAATGAATTCAGCATGAATAATTCTGCAAATTTCTCTTACCCATAATCTTATTTCATCATAATTTAAAGTATTACCTTGAAACCGTCGTTAAACTACTATTTCAAGGGTAGGTATAGGAATATACCGAAAGCTGTTTCTGAGGATATTAAGTTACACTCTGTACTTACCTATAAATAATTGTTCTAGGTATAAATGGTAGCACAGTACTCAATTTGCTATATCTCTACATGAAAACTGTCTTATTAATCTAATATTTTAAAATATGTTAATGATTTACTTAGTACATAATTAAGAAATTGTGCAGATGAAAGGTGAGACTAACTCTTACTTCCGTGAATAAATCTATTATAGGGCTGAATCTGCTATTTCTACTTGTCTCTTTAAAAACTTGTCTTGGGAAGATAATTAAAAGCCTTTACCAAGTAAAATAATTTTAAATGCGAAAAAATGTGACAATTTATGCCATACTGAAATAAAAAAAATCTCTGGACGCAGCAAGTGCGTTATGGTAGCGAATTTTCTTTAAAATATTTTTAATAACAAATGTCTTTCTTTGATGAAAGCAGGCATCAAATTTGGTTGCCTATATAGTAGAAACAATGTACCATATTTCATCGAAATAAATATATTGTTTGAAAATATATAAACATTTTTCAAAAGTTTAGATGCAGCAAATGTGTTATGGAAGTGAATTTCCATAAAAATGTTTTTAATAGCAAATGCTAGCAGGCATCAATCTGATTACCGGTATAGCCTATGTAGTAGAAACAATGTACTATATTTTATCAAAATTACTTATGGTTTGAAAATATACAAAAAAAAAATTCGAAAATAAACTTAAATGTTGGTTTTCTATCCAACAAAGCTTACGTTAATAGCAAATTGAGTTATTGAAATTTGAAGGATTTAATGAAAATTCGGTAAATTTGCAGATTAGCTCCCGAACGCTTTTCAACAAATTGTTTTCAGAAACATTACTAGGACCCCACCTGGATGCACAAACCACAAGAAAAATTTATTGTTCACACCCCCAAGGAAGTTATGGGACTGGGAGTGAATAGGGGTGGTGTGCGGGGTAGGCAGGGTTTAAGAGGGATATGGCTTCAAGATGTGAAAAAGACAGCTTTCAAGCCCACTTTATTCGAATTTTCTGCTCATATTTCCTTTTTACTACCTACCCCGCTCAGCACCCCTACTCACTCCAGGTCCCGTATCTTCCTTGAGGGGTAAGAACAAGAAATTTTTCTTGGGGTTTGTAGATCCATGGGGGAGGGGGGCAGGTTTCTGAAAAAAGTTTTTTGAAAAACGTTCGGAAGCTAAACTGCAAATTTACCGAAAATTCGCTACCAAAACGCACTTACTGCGTCCAGATTTTTTTCTTACAAACGCATCATATTTCGATAAAAAATGGAAAAATGCATTAACGAATTTGATCTACGAAAATTAGCCAAAAAAAATTATACACCCCTACTCACTCCTGATCCCGTAACGTTCTTGGAAAGTGTGAACAAGAAATTTTCCTTGGAGTTTGTGGATCCAGGGGGGTGGGCACCTAGGCAGGTTTCTGAAAACAGTTTTTTGAAAAGCGTTCGGGAGCTAAACTGCAAATTTACCGAAAATTCGCTACCAAAACGCACTTACTGCATCCAGATTTTTTTCTTACAAACGCATCATATTTAAACAAAAAATGCAAAAATGCATTAACGAATTTGTTCTATGAAATTTAGCTAAAAAAAAATTATGCACCCCCTACTCACTCCTGGTCCCGTAACTTCCTTGGGGGGTGTGAACAAGAAATTTTTCTTGGGGTTTGTGGATCCAGGGGGGATGGGGGCAAGTTTCTGAAAACAGTTTTTTTAAGCGTTCAGGAGCTAAACTGCAAATTTACCGAAAATTCGCTACCAAAACGCACTTACTGCGTCCAGATTTTTTTCTTACAAACGGATCATACTTAAACCTCCAGACGAGACGCCTTAACAATATATATATATATATATATATATATATATATATATATATATATATATATATATATATATATATATATATATATATATATATAGAGAGAGAGAGAGAGAGAGAGAGAGAGAGTTATTTATATACGCATACAAATTTAAACGGGCGTTCGAAATGAGTTCTAGGGGCCCTGATTCACGACGCTCATTTGAAGAAATTTTCCGAAAGTCTCACCATCGATATCTCACTATTAGTGAATTTTCTTAATGAAAATTCACTAATAAACAGACAACAAGATTTTAATATTGTTTCCAGTTTGTAACCCGTGCATAACTCACTTAAATGAAACACTTTTAGACACCAGGTTCCACATCTTCTCCCATAAAATAAACGACTCGACTTGAGTCGTTAATAAAAACAAGAATAAAAATGCCGTCCATTCAACAGTCCCATACAATAAAATCAAAGTATGTTATTGTTTTACGCACATAAATACATTGTTTATTGTTTACAAGTAGGTAAATATGTAAATCATCAACATCCATGTTGTCACGTCTTCCTATTTTATATAACAAGTACCTCTCTCAGTAATTTAAATATAACACAAAGACAATAAGCCGTTGACCACTAACATTAAAATATAAGCACCTAATGCTTACTCTTGTTTTATGAGGCATCTTTTCTATTGTATTTGTACGTTTGGTTAAATGAAATCGATGAATAATATATTTGTGTTATTATAACGGTAAACCAACGAGTGATTACGTACATTTCAAGCTCTTTCAGGTGTCATTAAACCCATCCATGGACGTTCACTGTACTTGCCGCCACTTATTCCACTTAACATGTGAGAATTCGCAAATTCGTTCCGCGTTTTATTAGATAATTAGCTCATCTCACTAAGCTGTAAACATCGTTTGTGAGTTGAATAATAATTATAAATTATTTATACAGTCTGTTAGACCTCAATTACTTATGTGGAGAAAGGTAAGGGACGAAAAGTACGAGGTAAGCGCCAAAATTTCCTGGCCTATGGAAGAAACGGCGTAGACTCACAATTAAATTTTGTTTTTCAATATAGACACCCCCCCCCCCCTAACATAAATGCACTTATTACGATACCCCTAAAAATATTCTTTCGGTTCTTCCCCAAAATTTGCCGCTGCAGCTTTAACTTCTTCGTCGTCACTAACACGGCACCCGCAAAGGTCATTTCTCAAATTTACAAATAGGTTGGGGCCATATCTGGACTATACGGAGCGTGTTCAGTTTGCTCGAAACCGCAGTCACGAATTGCGGCTTGTGCAATTCCAGAAGTGTGCACGGTTTCATTGTAATGGAGCAAACGCACGCCTCTGGTCAGTTTCCCACGTCTTTTCTCCCGAAAATTTTGTCGTAATGTATGCAGGTGCGTTGCAAAATACGCCCCGTTGACTGTGGGGTTGCCCTCTTTAAAGTCTATGAGAAGAATACCCTCACAATCCCAAAAATGCACTTTTTTGTCAACTGACAGACCTTTAACTTTCTTGGGGGTGCTTCTCCATTACGCCTCCATTCCATCGACTCCCTTTTGCACAAGGGATCATATTAGAGAATCATAGTTTTATCCCTGTGGCAATTGTTTTCAACACGTCCACGGGGTTTTATCCACAGAGGTCAACACGACGTCGGCGCTGAACTGCCTAAAGATGTTTGGGGACCCACATTGCACTAACTTTGTTTATGCCAAAATCTTCGTGGAGGATTCAGCTAACGCTTGTATCTGAAAGCCCCGACATTTTTGGTAATTCTTTCACTTTCAAGCGTCGATCGCTTGATACGCGATCATCAACAAGTGCAATCTTGTTATCCGCCACCACTACCCCCGTTCTTCCTATTCTTCCGTCATCTTCCAAGGATTTCCGCCCCATTCGAAACCGTTTTGACTAATCCCTTACTACAGAATAATGCGCAGAATTTTCGCGTACACACCATCCAGCTGATCTTTGATGCTTCGAAATGGAAGACCTCGAGTAAGGAATTTAATAACAGCACTATATTCAATTTTCGTGACTTCTGGCACCGTGCTGAACGGGTATAAGAAAACGAATTGACGTAAACTCTGTTTTGTTTTTTCCAAGGCTAATAAGACTTGAACCAATGTTTCATCAAACAACCTCCATACACAGACGGCACTAGGTTTCTTGTTCAACCCGCGTTATGTGCAGGTGGTGACGCAGGCGACAATGTCATGTATAGAGGCCGGCCAGAGCTCCAAGCTGTTGTCTATTAAACTCTATACATTTTTAGCCCTTCTCTCTACGAGGCGCTTGGAGTGGCAAATCCTGGCAAATTTTTCAATTCTTTAAATGTCTTTGTATCCATCCAGGTCTTGAAGGTGCGTTTCGCTGTGCACATAAATGTGCCCAGCGCAGATTCTGGTCCGATATTCTCCGGCTCGGCACCTTCCCTGGCAAGAGCGTCGGTCGCTGCATTGCCACCAGGATCCGAACGCCCCGGTATCAAGACAAGAGACCCCTAATTTAGGAATGTTCGATATACATCGATTCATCGAAAACATCGGTATTATGCGATGTATCGAATGCATATTCGATACATCGATGTATTTTTCTGGATCAATATCAATTGCCTAATAAAGCTAGGTTCATACACTCGCGAATCGCGAAGCTATTTCGTGTTATTACGATATTATTTAAAATAATATCCAAATGGAATACGTTTCGCGGCGATTTCGCAGTTCGTGAGTGTATGAACCTAGCTTTACAAGTTTTTACTTGAAATGAAAACATCTCGGAAAACAGAGAGTATTGTGCATATCATGATATAATAAATACACAAGCTTTAAATCAGCAAAGAAGCAGACTTAAGGGTAAACGACTAAGTAAAATCCTGTTTTTACAGAGTTTAGAAAAAATATTGGGTTTTATAATCTTATTTCTATATTATTTTGTATCCTGTTTTTACTTTTTTGTATAGGAATTTAGTAGAAAGTAAACTTTTTTTCATTTTATTTTTTATTTTACCGATTTGATGCATTGCAAACATTGGTAATTTTTTCTGCGGTATACATCCAGAAAAACATGATGTATATTTTCGGTGAATTTTATACCTAACATTCCTTTAATAAGAAGTTTAGCTTGGCTTTCAGAAAATATTTTAATCATTTTGTGTGTGCAACGGTTTTGTTTAATCCCCCTCACACACATCTCAATGGCACATATTTCTGCATTCTATATGGTTGCGTGCTTATCGAGGCTAGATTATATTTTTGCCTCGAAGCTACTCCGACATGCGCCGGCTCCTGACTCAGTTTTGTATTCGTACATGTACCAGCAGAGATATGCCCTCAATAGGGTCGGTACTTTAGGCCACCAAACTATGGCTGCATAGGGTACAATATGTCTGATAACCACGACATAGAGCCAATACATTTACTGGTGGTTTGTCATATACATTATAAACAGAATGAAAATAAAATGCATAAACCATGTTAATATGTGTGTCTGGTTCGTGGATGGTAGTTATTGCGGTTACGTATTAAAGTGGACTATATCGTGTTATAAAAATTAAATCACTTGGAGACACTTAACTTCGTTATATATTTAAAGTAATATAAACTATATACTATTCATGTACATTAATATAAGCGGCACGTGTAATACTAAGACGTGTGGTCGAATACGAATTATTGCACTCGGTGCAAAACAAACTTAAAAACTACACATTCAAAATACATACAAATTAGACAAATAGGCTAATTAAAAAAAATGTCTATAAAATGTTTTTTCATTGCATGACAATATTGCAAGACGATTCACTGCACGCCGAATTATTGTTCCCCTGTTTGTTTCAAGCGTGGCGACCTTAGATACACCATGCCACCTGGGTGAAGTTCGATAACACTGTGTCCACTCACATTAACTTAAATTATTGGTGACGCGTATTAACACTAAGTCCCCCCCCCCCCCCCAACGAATGTCACAGTGCGAACCGGTTTGCCACTTTCCTCGCTGCTGAAGACTGCTGATGTACTTGTGGGACCATCGTTTCCAATACTGCTGGGCCCTCTGCTGCACTTAAGTGAAACGAGATAACCTATTTGGATTTTGATCCAAAACCAGTCTCCCAGGAGCGGTGGGTAGTGAGCCACATATGAGGAAGTGGCCAGGAGTTAGGGGTGTTAGGTCATTGGGTACACTTGGCACTTGGGTAAGAGGACAGAAATTCATGCAAGCCTCCACATGTACTAGGATGGTGTAACTCCAAGAATGTGAATTCATGGCCATTTGTATTGTGATTGGCCGCAAATCATTAGGCCGTTTCTGATATTTTTATTTTCTTCCAAAATTTTGAGCCGGATGTTAATGTGTGTGTCTGGTTCGTGGATTGTAGTTATTGAGGTTGGGTATTAAAGTGGACTGTATCGTGTTATAAAAATGCAATCACTTGTAAACACTTAACTTAGTTATATATTTAAAGTAATGTAAACAATATACTATTTATGTATATTAATATAGGCGGGACGTGTAATACTAAGACGTGTGGTCGAATGCAAATTATTGCACTTGGTGCAAACGACTTGTAAACGAATAACGAATATGAATTGAAGCTCTTGGAAGATAACGAATGAATAGGCTTATACCTAAACTATGGCACTCGCGTTATGGATAAACGCGGGTCGAATACGAATTATTAGTGTTGCACACGGTGCAACCACTTGGAAACGAATAACTAATTAAGATGTCATGATCTTCGAAGTTGACGAACGAATAGAATGTGTCCAGGTCTTGATTGTTGCAGGTTTCTTTTTTCGAAAGGTGGGACATGCGCACAACACACTGCAGTTATGTCAGACTCCTGTGACATACGGGACTGCACTTGTTCAAGTTAAAATCGCGCGGTAAAACCAAACAAACCACAAGCATATGAAAATGAAACTTAACTTTGAATATGGTCACTAGAGGTCCTAGTTCGCGTTAATTTGAGGATTTTTCTTTAACATTCAAATATCGCGATCCACTCATTTTTTCCACGAAAATTCGCTAAAACTACAAGAGAGAGAGAGAGAGTCCTGATTATGACGATAGGTCAACGTCGCCGTAAGATGATGAAGACGGCCAAAAATGTTGAAAAAGTACTTACAAAATTGGTTTTCATCGGTTTGGTCATATTGAAAAATTGTAAAAAAAGAACTATTTAGACCTATGAGCTGTTAGTTTTCAATGCTGCATTCACAACTCGTTGACTATCTGAAATGCAACTTTTTTTCATGTTTTATTGCACATTTGAGATTCACCAGAATGCTGAAATTACGGTTAGTTTCCCATAAATAGATCTGTGGACTCTTGTTGCATCTGAAATTATTGACTACCTTGTTACCAAGTGGTAAATTTGTTGTGGAAAGTTTGGTTTCTGCTATACAGTCATTGTTCAGATATTTTTTGAAAGTTCGAATATCCTGACTTCTCTGCTACTAAATATTTTCTACAAAAATTACTGAAAATATATATTTTATATTTTTTACGATAACATGAAAGAACATTACAAAAAAAAAGGATTATACTTTAATTGTTTTATGCATACTATTTTTTGTGTTGCCAGTACAACTGTTTTTTACCTATTAACAAGTTATTTTTAAAGTGTTTTTTTTTCTAGTTAAAAACTGTTATTAGTACGCAAAAATATTATGCATGTTATATGTTAGTGACTACATTCTGTAGTGTAATCTAAGAGAATAAGTATCCAATTTTCTGGACCGCTTTTTCTCGAACACACTTGGTAGGAAAAATCATAACAAAGCCTGGCAACACTGTCCAGAAATTAGTATGACAAGACAACATTATGATAACGGATTTCCAATCTAATAATTATGCCAATAACTTAAACTCACGCACCCTGAAGATGGTATTAGCCTTATTATGTGTATTCTCTTGTTTCAGAACAGGCACACTATGTGGCGGCAGATTCCAATAGTTCTTCGACGACAAAATCCTTCGTCCCTTGTAAAGTCTGTGGCGATAAGGCCTCTGGCTATCATTATGGGGTTACGTCCTGTGAAGGCTGTAAGGTAAATATATGTTAATTAAACATGTATACCATTACTTTATTTTTTTCATTTTTTTGAAATATTCTTCCGCAAAATAAATAATTGGTATGTCAGTTTTACTCTTCAGTATGTACGAGGGAAGATTAAAATGAAATATATGCAGCCGTAAATCAAACGCGCTGCCATCACATTGTTTACTGTCAGCTTGCTGCAACCTTTTAACAAGTATTTGGCAACCTTTTATGTAAATTAAGTCGTTTTTTATGGTTTTTGTATAGCAAAGAAGAATAATACGAATACGTTTTTTGACAAAGGCAACCAGCCAAAAATTATACACGAACGTATGATACACACACACACACACATATATATATATATATATATATATATATATATATATATATATATATATATATATATATATATATATATATATATATATATATATATATATATATATATATTGTCACTCTAGACATATCCAAAGCATTCGATCAGGTTTGGCACGCAGCGCTGCTTAATAAACTACCGGCCTGTGGCCTACCACCAAAACTCTGTAAGTAGACAGCAAATTTCCTCTCCAACCGGAGCATTTCTGTTGTCGTGGATGGCCATTCCTCTAAACTGTATCAAATTAATGCAGGAGTTCCTCAAAGTTCAGCTTTAGCGCCTACTTTGTTTCTTCTCCCCATCAATGACCTCCTCTCTAGCACATCCAACCCAGTTCACAGTTACGCGGACGACAGCACCCTCCACTCCAATATACAATATTCTAAGCCTGCCTCTTTAGCCCAACTAGATGAGGATCGCAGACTCATGGAGGGTTCTATCTCCGTGGATCTCCAAAAAATATTAGACTGGGGAAGTAGAAATCTTGTACAATTCAACACCACCAAATCACAGTCTTGCTTTGTTTCTCATAAGAGATACACCAGCCCTAGACCCATCACAATAAACAACCAAGTTATTCAAAGTAATGAGTCCTTTTCACTTGTTGGCATCTCTGTGGATCGAAATCTCAATTGGCACCAACGTGTCACATCAATTGCAGAAGCGGCTGCTAAGAAATTAGGTTTCCTCTTCCGGGCTCGCAAATACTTTTCACCAGCTAATCTCTATACTTTATATACTTCACAAATAAGACCAAACCTCGAATACTGCTCCCACATCTGGGGTGTTGCTACCGCTTCTACACTCGCTATCCTGGACTCCATTCAGAGGAGAGCTATATGTCTCATCGGTAACCCTACCCTCACCCAAAGGCTGTCTTCCCTTGCCCACCGACGTGCCGTTGGTGACTTCTCTCTCTTTTATAGATATCTGCACGGGCACTGCTCAGAGGAGCTTTCTTCCATAGTTACTCCACCTGCTGCCCCCAACAGATATACCAGGGGAACAGAGCGAATGCACCCTTTTACTGTCCAGGTCACCGCAGACATAGAACATCTTGTTATGCCCGCGCTTTTGTCCCGAGGACTTCCAAGTTGTGGAACTCCTTGCCGGCATATGTTTTTCCTTCTCCCCCGAACCTCCAAACCTTCAAGTCCAGAGTTAACAAGTTGCCTCTTTCCTCCTTGTCGACACTCACTCACTAATGAAGAGATTCCGACTTTTGAATTTTGAAAAAAATTCTTCAAATGAGCGCGAACTAGGCCCTTTAGAACACATATCCAGGGTCAGTTTCAATTTTGATATGTATATATATATATATATATATATATATATATATATATATATATATATATATATATATATATATATATATATATATATATATATATATATATATATATGGTGTTAATTAAGTATGGGACAAAACTCCAGGATGCGATCCCTCTTTTAATTCTAAGCCGAAAAGTGTCTATTATTTCCATATACAGGCTGTTAAATAAAAAAAAAACAGTTTCTCCCAAATTTTGAAAAAAACCCGAGTGCGTATAAAACTGAAACCCAGTGACAATTATAAATGCATCAAAGAGCATCATTCGTCCCAAACAGAATAACCTGACTAAAGCTCTTGATACGAATGATAAACAATAATGGTCCCAGTATAGTCCACTGAGGTACTCCACATTGCAGCTGAGCTAAATCACTTCTAATGATTTACACTACAACACACCGCTTTCTGTTTGTCAAATAGCTCTTCATTTCCTCTCACTCTCACGTCCTCTAAAGGTTCAAGAAGCAAGCTGTGGTCAGCAGTATGGAAAGCATTCGCTAGATCCAGAAACACACAAAATGCCTGTTGGTCTTCATTTAGAGCAGTATAGATTTTCTCGGTCAGTTTTGCAATGACATCCTGCGTAGATCTATGCTCTCGAAAACAAACTGCGTGTCTGTTCAAATGTCAAACTTGTCCAAGAATTCGTCTAATCTCGACTTTAATATCTTTACAAAGATCTTAGCAAAACAAGTGATCAAAGGGATAGTAATAGCAATAGTAATATATTTTTTTGTAAATTAATTATATAGTGTATCGTACATAGAAGCATTGCTTGTGTACGTAAGCAATACAATTTTTATATAAACTTCAAAAAAAAAGGCAAAAAACTTTAAAACTGTCACTTCCAAATTATAGATCTACGACTCTATTCTGTGACATGATATTTGTTTATCTGGATTTTATTATGCCAAACGTATTAGGTCATAACCCTGATGACATTTTATCCTTTGTTTTTGCCAAACTGTTAAATATAAACCTAACAGCTATTTTATGTTGTTTTGATCTTCATAACGCGTGTTTATTGTTTATTTTCGCTTTAAAATGTCATCCAGACAAATTTGAAAGCATCCTAGAGTTAGTTTCTATTATGTTTGCAGTCACTACGTACCAACAAATGGATTTAGCAAGTTCGCGATGGAAGTGAATTTTCATTAAAATGGTTTTAATAGCAAATATGTCTTTTTAAATGCAAGCACGCATCAAATTTGGTTACCGGTATAACCTATATAGTAGAAACAATGTACCATATTTTATAAAAATTACTTGTTTCAAAATGTACACAAATTTTCCGAAAATAAATCTAAAATATTTCGGAGAAAACTGGTTTCCTAGCCAACGAACCCTAGATTAATAGCAAATTGAGTTATCGAAATTTGACGCATTTAATGAAAATTCGCTACCAAAACACACTTACTGCGTCTCGAATTTTTTTCTTTCAAACATACATTATATTTCGATAAAAAATGCAAAAATGTAATAATATAAGCGATGTTCGAATCACCGATTTATGGGCCATCCTGTGATTGTTTAAATAATTTTAGAAGTTGCAGCTCAAGACACCCTATAATTAACGTATACAATGTTTTCTTGTATCTTGTATAATAACAAACATATTGAGCTTTACCGTAGAAATGAGTCACCCTGTACATATGTAAACAGACAAAAACTGAAACTAACCCCGAATATGGATTCTATGGGGCCTAGTTTGCACTCATTTGAAGAAATCTTTTCTAAATTCAAAAGTCGCGGTCTCCTCAGTAAAAATTAGAGACCGTTAAACCATAAACCTAACTAAAACTACTCCCAAAGCATCAAAGAAAGGGTATATTTGAAATGAATTTTCTGGAAATATTTTAGTAAAATAAAGGACAATGACGGTTGAAGCTGAAACTTAGTGGTTTGTAAAATACTCATTCTGCGAAATGTTCTCTAAATAAGCCGTATTCGTTTCAGTTTTTTTGCCTAAATGTTACCAATTTTGACGTTTTAAATCGCGACTGACGTTTCAAGGAAAATCCCAACTTTTTTTTAAATTCCTATAACTTCTTTGTATTTTAACTTACAGAGCTAAATTTCTGTACGTTATTTAGTTTTAATGACATAAACTCGCGTACCAATTCGGTTGCCCTTACTTTGTTACTTCCAAAGATATAGAAATTTTACGAAAGAAAACACAAAATTTGCTGTGAAAAACCTGGCCGATTTTTCTGACTAACGAACTTACCGTAGCCACTTGCAAAAGTAAGGCACTCACCAATTTTGATAACAATCGGCCCATTATTTTTTGAGTTATCGGTATGATATATATATATATATATATATATATATATATATATATATATATATATATATATATATATATATATATATATATAAACTGAAACTGACACCGGACAGGGGTTCTAGGGGTCCTAGTTTACTCTCATTTGAATTTCTTTTTGAAAAGTCGCGATCCCCTCATTAGTGAATTTTTTTTAAAGAAAATTCACAAAAAAAAAAAATTGTAGCAATAATCTTTAATTTTTTTCATTTTGCTGACAGACTTTTCATGTTCAATATATTTTTTGGGAAAAAACTGCTCAATTTATTTATTTTTTATAAAAATTTAAACTTAGAGAAGTTTTCTGCAAAAACTTTTTCCTTCAATATTATTACTAAACATTTTTTATTCAGTTAAAATGACCGGAATAATACAAAGACTCTGCACGCAGCAAGTGCGTTATGGAAGTGAATTTTCATTAAAATGTTTCTAAGAGGGAATATGTCTCTCTAATGCAAGCAGGCATCAATCTGGCTACTGGTATAGTAGAAACAATGTACCATATATTATCAAAATAACTTATTGTCTAAAAATTTACAAACATTTTCCGAAAATAAACTTTAAATGTTTGCGAGAAAACTGGTTTCCTAGCCAACAAACCTTAGGTTAATAGCAAATTGAATTATTGAATTTGGAAGAATTTAATGAAAATTCGCTACCGAAACGCACTTACTGCGTTTTAGGTTTTTTTTTTCTTACAAACATGCATCAAATTTCAATAAAAAGTACAAAAATGCAATAATATAAGGGTGTTCGAAGAAAAATTATAGGGATCGCTTATGGGCCACCTGTGATTGTCAAAATAATTTTATAAGATGCAGCTCAAGACACCCTATAATTAACGTATACAATTCTTTCTCGTATCTTGTGTAATAACAATTGTATTGAGCTTTACCGTAGAAATGCGTCACCTGTATAAACTCGTATGTAAACAGATAAAAACTGAATGTAAACCCGGATAGGGATCCTAGAGGGGCTAGTTTGCGCTCATTTGAAGAAATTTTTAAAAAAAGCAAAGTCGCGGTCTTCTCATTCACGAATTTTTTCTACGAAAATGAGCTAAATATATAGTATAAAAACATAAAAATATAGTATAAAAAATAAATATAATAAAAACCGTTAAACCATAAACTTAACTAAAACTACCGCCAAAGCATCAGAGAAAGGGTTTCTTTGAAATTAATTTTTTGTAAATATTGTAGTAAAATAAAGGACAATGACGATTGAAACTGAAACCTTAGGGTTTGCGGAACACGTTTCTTGCGACATTTTCTTTACATAATCCGTAGTTGTTTGAGGATCTTTGCCTAAATGTTGCCGATTTTGACGTTTCAAATCGCAACTTCGACGTTTTGAGGAAAACCCCTTTTTTTGCTTTAAATGCCCATAACTTTTTGTCTGTAAAACTACAGACCTAAATTTTGGTACATGCTTTACCACGTATAATGAAAACACACCTACTTGGTTGCCCATACTTTGTTATTTCCGGAGATATAATTTTTTTCCGAAAGAAAACATAAAATTTTCCGGGAACACCTAGGCCGATTTTCCTGGCTAACGAACTTATCCAAGCCACTTGCAAAAGGAAGGTACTCTAAAAATTTTTGTGATTCATATATATATATATATATATATATATATATATATATATATATATATATATATATATATATATATATATATATATATATATATATATATATATATATATATATATATATATATATATATATATATATATATATATATATATATATATATATATATATATATATATAGATAACAAGATGAATTATTGAAACTGATCTTGGATATGGGTTCTAGGAGGCCTAGTTCGTGCTCATTTGAAGAAATTGTTTCGAAATTCAAAAGTCGGGATCTCCTCATTAGAGACTTTTTTTTAAAGAAAATTCACTAAAAGGCAAAAATACACAATTAACAAAACAAAAGTCAAAATTTGTTACGTAGTGTAAATATTCATATTTACACTACCCCCTTCCTTATAGAATGGTTTCACCAAATTCACCTGAAGCAGACGAGCATATACCAGTTATATATACCGAAAGTCCATTTATAACCCGTGTCAATCGTTTCGACGACTACTGCGATATCCTTCAAATAACATCTACTCTTGTTCCATCAGCTCCAGGTGCTTTCCCAGTTTTGAACGCTTTAATAGTAGATAGTACCTATCTCGTCTGTTGGCGTCAGGTATATCAAATTAGGATTATTTTGTACTGAATTTTCATAGAAAAAATTTACTAATGGGGAGGTCCCGACTTTTGAATTTCGAATTTTGATTTTTTTTTGTAAACGAGCACAAACTAGGACCCCTACAATCCATATCCGGGATCAGTTTTAGTTTTTATATGTTTATATGTATATATATATATATATATATATATATATATATATATATATATATATATATATATATATATATATATATATATATATATATATATATATACAGAATGGCGCATTGAAACCGGAACAGACAGATTTGCGTCCAGAGATTTTTTTTTTAAGAAACGCTGAAACACGTCAATTTTAATATTGAGGGGGACATGTTTTGACATAAAACTCAACTTTGTCACATCAACCCCTTAAGGGTGGTGATAACAACCCTTATATTTCAAAATATGGAACATGAGTCGAGTGTTACATCATTTGAAGGCTCTTTCTTTTCTGAATTTGGCACACCAATTTTTTTGGAAGTTTTATCAACTCGTTTAAAAATTATTCACAGTTGGATTTGCAAGAACGTATCTAATTCATTGTGATAAGAAATGCACTAATTAGTCAATTTTTCTTAAAAGAAAACTAAAAAACCAAACGTTCCAAAATGTTTATTCAGTTAGGTAAGTGTCAAATTGTTGACCACCAGCTTTCATACAAAAGTACAAATTTTGTTCAAAACGAGCTCTGACTAGTGTCTCATCTCAGTTCGATCTCTTTACCTGAGATCCGGTATATAAGTTGATGTTAGTTTTTTAAATATTTAGAATGTTTCATCCTCTGATGACGCTAACTTGGTTAGTGAAACGATCGTCAGGTCTTTTAAAATGTGTTGTGGTGATTTGGGTTCTCCAAGTGTACTTACAAAACTGAAACAAAACAATTGATAAACAGGACATATACTCAACAAAAAATACACCAGAAAGTTGAAGATAAAAAAAATCCCGTGGTTCATGCATTGACGGTGATTGTATGCATGCAGAAGGGGAAGAAGAACCCCCACGAGGAAGAGGGTTTGGGCCCCCTCGCCCAAAAACACGGGGGTTAACCGTCCCCTTGTGCATGCATACCATTACCTTCAAAGCATAAAGCACAAGAAAAATACTAATTGGAATTTCCCTGACACTTCTCCAATCTTTATACTCCAGAATCCTTATCCTTCTGATTTATTTAACAATTTCATCCCGTTTTATACGTTGGAACTGGACATTATCGATGAGAGATGTGTAACTCAGCGATTTACGTCCAGAAGCCATTATTTAGCAACCAAGAAAGACGTTATTGATGGCGGTAGAAACATGTGTTGTTAAGTGAAAGAACTCTTGCTGTCTAACTTGGCAATGAATGGCCAATCTAGGAAACAAGAACCGCGGGCAAAAACGAGTTTCGCTAAAACAAACAGTTGCCTTAGAGAACGGAAATGATCGCCATCGGTTCAGGTACCGTTAGTTTGGAGAAACCATCGTATGTTGATTTTTTTAACAAGTTGTGATGTACGAGGGTGACCGAGAAACTAATTGCAAGAAAAACATCGGACAGTTCAATCAATAACCCTTCGTTTTAGCGATTTTGTTTTAAATTCGTTAATGAGGAGATCTGTGTTATATATATATATATATATATATATATATATATATATATATATATATATATATATATATATATATATATATATATATATACACATGTAGCTCAAAAACAAATGACAATCCAAAGTTGAGAATAGCGCAAAAAGATTACTTTGTCAAAAGTGTCCTGATAATGTGCAAGTAATAGATATGTCAGATCAACGCCTACTTAGATATTGAAGAAAAAAGAAATCGACAATTTTTTTTTAAAAACTCGAAAACGAAAAGAGGCAGGGAAAAATACAAGTCATATTTGGAACGAGCATGAAATTATACAAAACATTGCTAGTTTGACCGTCTCCCTGTCTCCAATAATAACGGAGATAGCAATACATTCCCACCCAGTTTAGGACATACTGTATATATCGGGGGTTTTTCAAAAGTGACTCACCACAAAAACTTCTTTATTTTTTGAGATAAAAAAATGAAATTTGGTATGTTAGTACATGACATAAATCCAGATTGATTGACGTATTCACTTGTTTTCTGTCACTTCCGGTTTTACTGGAAATGTCTGCAATTTTGATTTTTAAATTGGACGTCCAGAATTTTTTTACTTTATTTGATAGAAAAGGACATTGGCTCCTAGATTATAAAATAATGGTTTTAACATAGTCATGACACTCTAGATTGAAATTGAAAATATTTTATTTAAGCAAAAATGTTAAAAGTTCACATATAATGTACCATTGTATTTAGAATGTCATTTTATATCAAATGAAACAAAAAAATACTGGAGGTCCAATTAAAAAAATCAAACGTTGCGGATAATTTGGGTTACATTTGTTCAATTATCCGAATCTTAGCATTAGATTGAATCTCTAGTTTGGTGGTAATATATGGGTTGAATTTAATAATAATAATTTAAGGAGATTTAGCATTTTCGAGAAAAAAATTGCCATTTTTCATGGAAAGACTTGACTCTCAGAACTGGCCAACCAACTTAGCCTCGGGAAAGAATTTTTCAGTGTAATAAAATAAAGAACTTGCTGGACGCTGCAAGTGCGTTATAGTAGTGAATTTTCATAGAAATGATCTGGCACCAAATATTTTATTATTTTATTATAATTTTTTTTCTTGTAACATAAAAATATGAATTTTGGTGTATAGTTTACTTTTCATATCGTAAACCTATGTACCAACTTTGGTTATCATAACCTTTTATTTTTTGAGATAAAAATTTATGTAGATAGAAAACTCCAAATTTTCCCGGAAATCCATGTCCAAGCCACCCACAAAGGGAAGGTACATGCCAATTTTATCAAAATCGGCCCATTATTTTTTAAGTTATCAGTGTGATACATATATAAATATATAAATAAATATATATATATATATATATATATATATATATATATATATATATATATATATATATATATATATATATATATATAAACATATAAACATTGAAACTGACCCCGGATATGGGTTCTAGGGGTCGTAGTTCGCGCTCATTTGCAAAAATTTTTTCAAAATTCAAAAGTCGGGATCTTCCCAAAAGTGAATATTTTCTACGAAAATTCACTAAAACGTGAGTCTCTAGGTGGCGTAGAAACTTTGCAAACCATATAAACTCTTAAACTGATCCTGGATATGGGTTCTCGTGCACTCATTCGTGCACATTAAAAAAATTCCGAAACGTCTAACTTCATACCACTTTAAATTTCCTAAAACCATTTAAATTATATCACATCTAATATCTAATAACTATTGTAACGAAAATTCGTCTAAATTATCATCCTGATAAATATTTTCACCGAAAAAGTTGCACACCAATTTTGCTTTTTAAATGTCTGTAACTACTGGACCAGTTTTAATAACAGTTTTAAATACCTACAACAATAGTCCTGCAAATTGAATCATAACTTCCACATAGCTGTGATAACTTATTCTGTTAAGAAAGACATCCTCATGGAATGAATTTAGGGCCCATGTCTTGACCACAAAGAAAATATTTGTATCCCAGTACCCATCAACTTTTGAAACGGTATATTACTCGAGTTTTATTGAAAAATGTCAATTTTCACCAAATCACCCCTTATTTATCCCCCTACCCCCTGAAGCGATCTTACCTAAAAACAATTCGAAGCGTTTTTGTGTCGGGTGCTAACTGGATTCAAATTCGAAGATGATATCTCAATTCGTTTGAAAGTTATTGCGCCTATTAACAGACAGACGTACATGCCGACAGACCGACAGATAAAAAAATTTCTTTCCAGAATCTAGTTTTCTATATGTTTTGAGACTTTTTATGCCTTTTTAGCAAAAAAAGTCAAAATTTTTATCAACAATATTCCACCCCCACACATTCAACCCCTAATTTAATTTCAGCACAGAGTACCAGATGTTTGATGAAATTAAAAGTTTTCTAATTAATAAACCCTAAAACGTCATATTACTCGAGTTTTAATGAAAAAATATCAATTTTCACCAAGTCATCCCCCATTCATCCCCTACCCCCTAAAGCGATTTTACCCAAACACAATCCGAACCGTTCGTATGTTGAGTACTAACTGTATACCAAATTTGAAGACGATATCTCAATTGGTTCTAAAGTTATTGTGCTACAAACAGATATACAGACCGGCAGACCGACAGACAAAAAAAGTCGCTCCCAAATCATGTTTTATATATAATAATAGGGTTTATTCAGCGAAAAATAATACACAAGAAAAAAAATAGTAACAATCGTTATCCTTAAATATAGATGTCTCAGAATAAACAGTGAGATGAATACTCACGAAGTACTCATAATAGGCACTTTTGTGTGAGTTTACATAATCCCCAATATGCTGTCATCTAAAATTCAGCCTCCCGTGAAAATAAAGACCCGCAGAGCACCCGGATAATCCAGCGCACTTCGCGTAACTGCAGCCCACCGCCTCGTGTACACAAGCATGGATAGTTATTTAAACGGCTATATGCTACCACCAATGTAATAACTTGCTCATTTACACGCACACACACATACACTCACACCTACACAGACACACAGAGACAAAGGGCACACCAGTCACAAAATAAAAAATTAATACTAATTAAAAGAGATAGGCTCATATAGATACGGATAGACGGATCACAAATGTAAACAAAACAAGAAAAAAAATTACTGAAAAAAAATTAAGTTCATCGCTGCGAAGAAACAGCGTGTCCATGGATAAAAATATGTGCGCAGACAAATGTATATAAAAAAACCGGCAAAAACATCCCCAAAAAGACCAAGCAAACACAAACGAGACAGATTTCCCAGACCAGAATTATCACAAATCGAATTCCACAATATGCCTCGTTTCGTTTCTCGACATTGTCGTGAGCCATACCATCAAGTGGTTTTTGAATTTTTTTAGCAAGACACATTCTCTCAGTGACTGAGGGATCAAGTTATATAATTTCTGTCCTATGTAAATATGGCTTCGCTGACCAATTCCTTTCCTACACCTATCCTTTCTGCACTGATTTATTTGCCTGGTCTCATATCGGTGTTCCGCAAAGGTCAGCTCATCTGCGTGTTTATAACGCTCCGTCAGTGCCGCCTGGAAGTACAGCTTTCTACAGTCCAGCACGCCAGCTTCCCTAAAAAGATCTTCACTAGGGTAGGTTAAAGGTTTGCGGTAAATTATCTTGAGTACCCATCTCTGCACAACATCAAATCGCTTATATAAGTTTTGTCTTACTCCACCCCAACCAACTATTCCGTAAGTCAGCTGGGACTGTACCAGTGAATAATATAATATCTTCATTTCCCTGGTGTTTAAATATTACCTCAGGAACCTAAACTTGTAGAGTAAGGATCTAACCCTGTTCACAATTTGATCCACTTGCTTGCCCCACCTGAGGTGTCTATCTATTATGATGCCCAGGTATCGAATACTTTCTGCTTGATCTATTCTAAGAACCTTTTGGTTCTCTGTTTTGATCATCAGCGGGCCATTGCCAGGTAATGTATTGCTGTACGTTGAGAATGGCAAAAATTTGCTCTTCTCCTGATTAACTGCCAAGAAGTTTACGTTGAACCAGTTAACAACCATGACAAACTCACCTTGTGCCTTCTGCTTGACACCGTCCCAAGTTCGATCACTCCAGAATATCACTGTATCATCTGCATAGCTCATGATTTCACCTTCGCATTCCAAAGACAATAAGTCATTTATATAGAGATTGAACAAGGTAGGCCCCAGAACACTACCCTGTGGAACTCCGCAGCTAACCTGCCGATCGTCACTATATACATCCTCTATCTGAACCGGCTGCTCCCTTCCAGACAAATAGCTCTTCATTAGCCTTAAGGTGGTCCCTCTGCCCCCGCAAGCCTCCAACTTTTTCAGGAGAATACGATGGTCAACGGTGTCGACGGCCTTGGCCTTGGCCAAGTCTACAAAGACGTATACTGATTGTTTACCTGCATCCAAGGCCTTGTAGATGTTTGCAGTCAAGCAAGCGATGGCATCGCTGGTTGACTTAGTCTCGCGAAAGCCATACTGCCTTTCAGATATGACCTTATGTTTGTCAAAAAATGCGATTAGTCTACTCTTCAGTGCCATTTCTACAATGTTGGCCATTGTGGTGATTAAAGTAATCGGCCTATAGTTAATCATATCTAATATGTCGCCTGCCTTCAAAAATGGTTTTACAATTCCCAATTTTAGGTGTGCCGGAAAGTCGCCAGTCTCAATAATTTTATTTAAGAGGTGAGTCAACGGTTTAACAACAAATGCAGAATTTTCTTTCAATACCTCAGCCGCTATTCCATCATGCCTTGGGGTCTTTCGTGGCTTTAGCTCTTTTATATTTTTTCCACCTCCTCCTCTGTTGCCAGTCTCATATATATTGAATTTTCAACTCGAGTAATGTTGGGCTTACAATTATCTGTATTTCCCTGAATTTTGCTAGCCAGATTTTTGCCCACTGAAGAGAAATATGCATTAAAACTACTCGCTATCTCAAAGTTCGTGCCCACCACTGTTCCATTCTCGGTTCTTATTTGGGCAACTGTTTTAGAACTCTTTTTGCGAACTTTACTGCACAGGTTGTTAACACATCTGTAAAGCTGGCCGCTGTCGGACCCGTTTGCCTCCACCTGCTTTCGAAAGTGACTGATCTTAGCCTTCTTGACCAATGAGTTTAGCTTATTACGGTACAGTTTATACTCCTCCATCAGCCAGTTCTCTCCTGGATATCTAAGACACCTCTTGTACATCTTGTTCTTGCGCTGTATTGATTTTATGAGACCACTTGTAATCCAGTCCTTGTCCCCTCGTCTTCTTTCATCTACTTTACGTCCTGTTGTACACTCGCTCAGATTCTTTTGTATCCATAACATCAACATTGTCAAGACGATAATACTCTTCCCAGTTTTCCCGCTGCATCAATGACTTCAGCATTTAATGATCAACAAATGTTCGATAGCATGCCTTAGTGTTTGCAAGCTCGCCAATTTTATCGACTTCAATATCCAAGATAATAGGGAAATGATCTGTAATATCACATTCAAAAATTAGCGAGATAATCTTATTCGGCTCGCGAGTCTTGACAAATATGTGATCGATACACGACTTACTTTCTTTTTCGATTCGTGTGAAGTTGTTTATGTATTATTTATATCCAGCCGCACTCATGACGTTCAAGTATTTGTCCACATAGTCCGTCTGTGCCTTAATATTCACATTCATGTCTCCCACTATAATAGTAAAGTCACGATTTGGCAAGAGACCCAAAAATCTGGCCAAGTCATCGCTAAACGCACTCACGCAAATGTCATGTAACTTATAGATAACTATAACGGTATATTTTTTACCTCTGTGTGTAAAGTCCACCTTAATTGGTTTCAGAGTGCCCAGAGTCACAATTTCGTACTCAAATTCTATCCCCTCCCTGACATATACAACCACCCCATCATTCCTATTAATCGTGCTGTTATTGTACACTACTTTATAATTTGGCAATTGGTGGCATGCCAGGTCATGAATATAAAATGTTTCAGTAAGAACAAGAAAGTCAAACGAGTCCTCGAACTGTCCCAAGAACACACACAATTCATCAAAATTTTTAACCAAACTTCTTATGTTCAAATGGAAAAATCTCAAACTCTGACCCCCACCCGTTATACAATTCTTGCAATCATACATACTGTCCACCACCATAGTATCCCCCAGTTCGCTCTGCAGGTCTGTATCGTACTGCTCCATTGCTATTCTTAAAAATTAAACCCTACAATAACATAATAAAGCCTTAATACTAACCTAAATAAAGCTGCAATATAAATCACGAAAAATTACACGTTCGCAACGTTTCACTTTACAATGATATACAGATCAGAAAGAAAACCAACACAGCACAGTGAAAATCAGACGAACAGAACACTTATGACTCATAAAATACCAAAAACATATATGTTTCCAAAATGCAAGCACAGTTCCCAGTTGTATTAAAGTAAATACCAAAAAATTACACAGACAAAATTATTTAAACATGTTTGTCGTTCTCTTCTCAGCCTGTCTAGGTACGTTGGAACTCGCAGAATCGCTTCTCAACTTTCTGCTCTTCTAGCTGGCGATAGACTTTGGTGTATTTGTCCGAACACCCTCGGTCACCTCCCCGATATCTCCACTGGTCTTAACATCCGGTGTTGGTGGTGCACTGCTCGACTTCCCCTGTACCGCTTCCTCCTCTGTTTCGTCAGCTATTTCAGCCAGCTCACCAGGCTTATATATCCTACCATTTACATGCAAAAGCCATCTCTTCATAAACGCATTGTATTTCTTCTCCCTTGCTAACTTCAAATGCCTGCGCAGGATTCTCTGGTCTGCATACATACTTGGATAATGCTTCTCTGGCTTCACTGTTGGTTTTTAGTGGTGAAGGACGTAGCCAGCGCGTGAGCTAACTGGAGCAAGTGGCCCTTCGAATTCTGGAAGTTCTAGGATGTTCTTCAATGCTTCTGTGACTATAGTTTCGCTGCTTGACAGCATTCTCAGACAGATTAAAATTGTATTAGTACGAAATCATGACAACTACAAATAAATATCTGTTGCTATGTTATGATATGATGTTTTGATCAAAAAATCAAATTGAAAATGAAATGAAACACAGATGACAGATGAGGTTTTCAAAATGTCTATGTGATGTATGTCAATATTTAACATAAAAACTAGAACTAGCCTATAATAACTGTGATAACAGTTACAACAATAAAATAACTAAACAATAACAGTATAAAAGTAGTCTCTATACAACGAAAATATCGACATACATCAACTCATTATTTTATTACAACTTTTTTGAAATAATAGTTAAATTTATTTTCTTTGATATATTTAATTAGAAAGAAGAATATCCAAGAAAGGGGAATTCATTAAATCAGTTTGCTCATTTAAAACAAGGTAGTTATTGTCGTGTGTGTGGCTTTTTGACTTCTAAAGCTTCAAAAAAGTCTAGTTTACGTTTGTCATTATAAAAATGTAGTGGTTGTATGCGGTTATTTATTGTAGGTCTATGTTTGGTATCAATAATATGTTTTGCAAATGTAGCTTTGTCAGCGTGGTTATTTCTAAATGCAGAAATATGTTCTTGGTATCGGGTGTTAAAATTTCTAGAAGTTTGACCTATGTAGATTGCGTTACAATGTGTACAAGCTAATTTATAAACTCCAGCTTTTGTCAGGAAACAAGATTTTTCTTTTGCGTTAAATAACAAATCACGCGTCGTGTTGTAAGATTTAAAAGCTACCTTTGTATTTGTACAAGTGTTTAAAATTTTTGACAAAACTAAAAAATGAACTTAAAAATGTGTCTCTGTTTAGTCAACAAGAAAATAAATATCTTTTATATAAAAGCCCGCAACCACCAAAATTATATGGCCACCTGAAAATTCATAAGCCAAATATACCGATAAGACCAGTAGTTAGCTATGTTAATACAACTAATCATAAGACAGCGAGCAAACTGGTTTCACTTATTAAAGAATACAATTACTTTCCAAAATATTCAGTTAAGAATTCTTATGAACTTACACAAAAATTAAATAACTTAATTATTCCCACAAATAGTAAATTAGTCTCGTTTGATGTTTGTAGCATGTATTCTAAGATACCCCCTAAAGAATGTTTACCTCTATTAGAAAACGTTCTAATAGAAAAGAACGTAAATGTCATAAAAAGACAAGAAATAATGAATCTTTTTAATGAATGTATAAAACAAAACTATTTTAAATTTAATAATAAAATTTATATGCAAAATGAAGGTCTGCCTATGGGTAGTCCGTTGTCACCTTTATTAGCCAACATATTTATGGAAAACTTAGAAAACCAAATTTTAACATCAGAACTTTTACATAATATTGTCTTTTGGTACAGATACGTAGATGTTATTTTAGCATGTTTTCAAGGTAGTCATACAGAATTAAATGAATTTTTAAATTTTATTAATAGCTTTCACACAAATATTAAGTTTACCTTAGAAGAAGAAACTAACAGTTGTATAAACTTTTTAGACTTAACAATTAGAAAATTAGAAAATAATTCATTGGACTTTTCAATATATAGGAAACCAACTTACACTGACACAACCATACCATACGATTTATGTCACCCTTTTTCACAAAAGCTGTCAGCCTATCATTCTATGATACATCGTGCATTTTCAATACCTATGTCACAAAACAATTTTGAAAAAGAAATTTCAATAATTAAGCAAACAGCATTTAATAATGGCTACTCTGTTAAAATAATAGATAAAATGATAGAGAGAAAAGAATACAAATTAGCGATTAATTTAATTTATCCAAATATTAGAGACAAAGAAGACAACAGATACGTTTCGATAACTTATTTTGGAACCATTTCAGAAAACATTTCAAAAATTTTAAACACTTGTACAAATACAAAGGTAGCTTTTAAATCTTACAACACGACGCGTGATTTGTTATTTAACGCAAAAGAAAAATCTTGTTTCCTGACAAAAGCTGGAGTTTATAAATTAGCTTGTACACATTGTAACGCAATCTACATAGGTCAAACTTCTAGAAATTTTAACACCCGATACAAAGAACATATTTCTGCATTTAGAAATAACCACGCTGACAAATCTACATTTGCAAAACATATTATTGATACCGAACATAGACCTACAATAAATAACCGCATACAACCACTACATTTTTATAATTACAAACGTAAACTAGACTTTTTTGAAGCTTTAGAAGTCAAAAGGCACACACACGACAATAACTACCTTGTTTTAAATGAGCAAACTGATTTAATGAATTCCCCTTTCTTGGATATTCTTCTTTCTAATTAAATATGTAAAAGAAAATAAATTTAACTATTATTTCAAAAAAGTTGAAATAAAATAATGAGTTGATGTATGTCGATATTTTCGTTGTATAGAGACTACTTTTATACTGTTATTGTTTAGTTATTTTATTGTTGTAACTGTTATCATAGTTATTATAGGCTAGTTCTAGTTTTTATGTTAAATATTGACATACATCACATAGACATTTTGAAAACCTCATCTGTCATCTGTGTTTCATTTTATTTTCAATTTGATAAAATTTTTTGATCAAAACATCATATCATAACATAGCAACAGATATTTATTTGTAGTTGTCATGATTTCGTACTAATTCAATTTTAATCTGTCTGAAAATGCTGTCAAGCAGCGAAACTATAGTCACAGAAGCATTGAAGAACATCCTAGAACTTCCAGAATTCGAAGGGCCACTTGCTCCAGTTAGCTCACGCGCTGGCTACGTCCTTCACCACTAAAAACCAACAGTGAAGCCAGAGAAGCATTCTCCAAGTCTGTATGCAGTATGGACAAGTTTCACCAAATAAGGGCAACAACAATCAATGAATTCTCTGGTCTTCTAATTCCTTTGCAGTGCAATCATTCCTTATAAATATATTTGAACCTTTTAGTTTACTGGCATTATTTAAAATATGTCTCTTTACCGCATATGAGTTTGGTTCCACAACTATGGGTTTGTCTAGCTTTTTCCCCACTCTATATGCGTCACTGATCAGTGTTGGATTCACCTCCACCTCGATACTAGTTCTCAGCTTACTCACAACAAATTCTATTAGTGAATCTTGTCTATAATCGACCTCGCTTATTCCAAAAATGACAATGTTATTTTTCTTCTGTTTCTTCTCCAAAATTTCAATTCTTGTTTTCAGAATCTGATTTTCTTTTTCCAACAAAGATATTCTGTCGTTCTACTCAGCAAAGTTCTTTCCCAACGAAGTTTCTAGGTTTGCTATCAGTTTTTTTAACTCTACCAGTAATTCATTATTTGTTAATTGGGTATTAGGATCCTGCATTATCTTCACTGCCTTGCAAAAGTATGAGAGTGTTAACAATAATCTCTGTCCACTTTTCAATGTGACACAGTATACATGTATTTATCAATCGAGAAAAATGCTTATCACTAGAAGAATTTTTAAGTTTCCTGATGTTATTTACTTAAAGATACTATTATTACAAAGTAATTACCTGTCTATATACAACCATAGACGTACCGTAACAACAAGGGCACTTAACTTTACACACTGTACTTTTTTCAAATTTCAATTACGCCTAGATACAGAGAAAGCTGGCTTATCTACAGGAACCAAACACACACACACAGCCTTTCTTTAAAGAATCTTTATCTTATGTTTTGATACTTTTTACGGCGTTTAAGCGAAAAAAGAATTTTGAAATCTTTGTCGCCGATGCGATACTTTCACATGTGACGATGTGGAAGTAATATAATAAGAATGTAATTGTAAAAGTTAATGTTTTCAATTTATAATAAGGTAAATAAGATTTTTTTTTAAATATTTGCAGGGGTTTTTTAGAAGAAGTATTCAGAAGCAAATAGAATATCGATGTCTACGAGATGGAAAATGTTTAGTTATTCGATTAAATAGAAACCGATGTCAGTATTGTCGATTCAAGAAATGTCTAGCTGTAGGAATGTCTAGGGACTGTAAGTATCTAGAAATTTTATTCATTTTAGTAAGTGAATGTTATCATTAAGCAAGGACTTTACATCAACTCATCACACGTTCTTAACAAATAATGCCAATAACAAAAAGTAAACGAAATTTACTTGCTGTAATATAATATAATGTCAAGTTTTGAAAGAAAAAAATTGCTAATTAAATTTCTATATGCATGGAAGGTTTCGCTATCTATAGAAGTAATTATTGTGATTTCAAATTGAATCATAACGTCCACATAGCTGTGATAATCTACTCTCCACAGGAAGACATTCCCATTAAATGAATTTAGGGTCCATGACGTGACCACAAAGAAAATATTCATATTCATGTACCCATAAACTTCTGAAACGTTATATTACTCGAATTTTAACGAAAAAATGTCAATTTCCACCGACAGACAGACAAAAAGATTTTCGTTCCAGAATCCAGTTTTCTATATGTTTTGAGACTACGCTGTTTTACCAAAAAAAAAATCGAAATCTCTGTCACCGATATTCCACCCCCACACATTCAAGCCCTAATTTAATTTAAGCACAGAATACCAGATGTTTGATTAAATTGAAAGTTTTCTAATAAACAAACCCTATAACGTTATATTACTCGAGTTTCAAATCACCCCCCATTCATCCCCTACGCCTAGAGCGATTTTACTCAAAAACAATCCGAACCGTTCGTTTGTCGGGTGCTAACTGTATACCAAATTTGAAAACGATATCTCAATTCGTTCTAAAGTTATCGTGGCTACAAACACAGTTAGACAGACATAAAAAAATTTCATTTGCAAATCATGTTTTCTATGTTCTGACACTTTTTACTACGTTGAAGCGAAGAAAATTCTTGTCGCCGATGCCATACGTATTAACGATGCGGAAGTAATAATTATGACCAACAAATGTCAGAAGTGTTGGTAATGTAGTGAGATTTCTAGTGAATTATTCGGTAGTTGTGTTCAACCCAATAAGTAAGAGAGATCTACCGTATAGAATGAGAGCCACAAAACTCTCTATACGGTAGAAACATCCCAATGGCCAGAGTGGTAAAATATCTTGGGGTTGTAGTGGACTCCAAGCTAACCTGGAATGGTCACGTTGAAAAAATACTGCGCAGGCAGTTATGACCCTAGCCGTCACTAAGCGGCTATATGGAAATAAAAGTCTGCACGCAGCAAGTGCGTTATGGTAGTGAATTTTCATAGAAATGATCTGGAACGAAATATTTTTATAACTTTTTTTCTTTTAACATAGAAATATAAATTTTGGTATATAGTTTTCTCTTAATATCGTAAACTTACTTACCAAATTTGGTTACCATAACTTTTCTATTTTTTGAGATACAATTTTTTTTCTAAATAAAACCCAAAATTTTCTCGGAAAACCTGGTTCGCTTTTCTTGGCTAACGAACTTATCCAAGCCACTCACAAAAGGAAGGCACATGGTAAATTTTATCAAAATCGGTCCATTATTTTTTGAGTTATCGGTGTGATATATATATATATATATATATATATATATATATATATATATATATATATATATATATATATATATATATATATATATATATATATATAAGGAGGGGTACCTTGGTTCCGTCACAAAACCTCCTCGACCTCGAAATAAAGGCCATGACGGTCGTCCACTGGACGGAACTTACCTGGCTCCTATGCAGAGTCCTTGAACCAAACAAGTCTGTTCGCAGACTTCCAAAAGCCTCGCATTCACGCAGGTAGTGGTAAGACGTTTCTTCTGTCTCGTCGCATTCCTGGTAAATGGGAGCCCTCTCGACACCTACCAACGTAAGGTGTGTTCTGAGGGTACAGTGACCTGTTAGCACCCCAATGATCGAAGCGCAGAACAACTCCATCCAAGAAGCCAGACAGTATTGTTTCTGTCCAGTCTCTCCACGAAATCCCACGCCTGCCTACAGCCACTGACCGACCTCCAGTGCTTCTTCATGACCTCCTGCGTACATTTATCTAGGGCGTCGGAGACCACCTTACTACTTATGCAGGCTCCGGGCAACAGAACGGCCACCAGCAACCAAACCTTGCAAGGTCTTTCGCCACTTCATTCCCCTCCACGCCACAGTGTCCCGGAACCCACACAAGTTGTACCTCATTTGTCCTGGACAGTCCCGTAAGGGCGTCAGCGCACTCCTGAACCAGCGCTGACCTAATTCTGGACGCGCAGTCTGCCCAAAGGACCGCCTTACTATCCGAGCAAATGTATACACATTTCTCAGGGCTCATCCTCAAATCCTGTAGATTAGCTACAGATAGAATAGCATACACCTCCGTTTCGAATGCCGTGGTGTGTGCGCCCAGAGCATAACTCTCGCGCACCCCCAGGCTATCGATGTATATTCCCACCAGGAGGAGTGCTGCCCCTCCAGCCGTGATCCTTTGGTAAAACAGACCAGGCTAGTAGCCTGGAAAGCAACCTCATTTTCCCTCCACTGATCCTTACTGGTAATTCTGAGGGTATATGTCTTAGTCTGCGTAGTATAATCCTCGTACCTTGATGGTGGAAATTGCATTAGATGTCAAATTAAATTGCTAACTTTTCGCGATCCGATTTTAACTTCGGAATTTTGAGTCCCAATTTCTTGTTTTGACAAATAATTTCTGGAAAATTGTCTTGGATTGTACATTTTGGCCCAGATAAATATGTAACCTCTGGATATTCAATTTCAAGTTTCAAGTTTGGTAACAGATGGGTAATTAAGCAGAAGGATACAAGTGAGTCTGTTTTGAACTGATGAATTCAGTGGCGGCGTAAAGGGGGGCGGCCCGCCCCGGGTGACAAGCACCAAGGGGTGACAACGTGGTGACCACTCAGTCGCGTAGCTTAGTAGCCAGCCACTGGTGCATCCGCCCGACGAGGAGGCGCGGGAGGAAGGGGCAAGTGATTTCGGCTCCTCCCTCCACCAAATTGAAAGCGATGAAGAAGAGTTACATGACACAACTCGTTTAGATGTTGCTACTTGGACAACACCAATGCCTAATGATTTGAGAATTGAAATTGTTAAAACGGGAACTGAACCCTATCAAAATAGATATGGCCAATTTTTAGATACTGTCTGGAGATCAAATAAAAGGAAAGAGCCGACATTTCAATTCATAATGGTTTTATAAAGCGTTACCAAATGGAGAAAAAATACTCAGAGAATGGATGGTATACTCTACAACAAAAAACAATTTATACTGTTTTTTGCTGCAAACTGTTTACGCACCATGAAACAAAACATCAGAGTTTTGCCAACGGCTTTAATTGATGGTGTAAACTAAATCCTAAAGTGTCTGAACACGAGAATTCTGAGACCCATCTGTCCTGTTTTGATAAATGAAAAATCTTGGAAAATGGATTGAGGCTGCAAAAAATTATCGAACATAAACATAAAATAATCTTATTCTTTTCCTGACACTCCAAAATCTCCATCTTAGAGAGCATGAGAGGGGGTTTCGTCAGACAATAGATGGAATTTTTTAGAATTAGTTAATCTATTGTCGAAATATGACCCAGTGCTAAAATAGCACATGCTAAGAATTGAACATGCTATCACCTGTACAAAAAGGAAACTGGTAGATTCTTCTTGGTCCATGTCCAAAGACATTTAAAATGAGTTTATAAGCCTTTTGGGAAAGATGTGAAAAATAACATTGTGGACGACATAAGAGAAGCAAAATATTTCGGAATTCTTTTCAATAGCACTCCAGACATATCACATGTTGATCAGATGAGTTATGTAATCAGATATGTTCATATTGAAGACGATCAAGTTGAAGTAAAGGAAATAATTCTAGTTTTCTTCCCAATATAGCTAGAAATACTGCAGTCGAACTTTAAGGACTTGGATATTTCAATTGAAAGAAGAGGAAGAAGGAGATTTCGAAAACTTATGCCAGAAGAAATGGTCCAAGACGCTAGACTAACATTGCCAGAAGAGCTGCAGAGAGCTATGTTAGAATGTCTTGATAGATTTTACGGAGAAATAGACCATCGTTACAAGGCAATGGATGACATTATCATAACATTTGGTGTTGTTCAGCCTAAAACCCTGCTTACGTCAACAGAAGAAAAACTTCGTGGTATAGTTCCAAATCTGACAAAAATCTACGATGAATTTTCTGCAGAGGACATTATTTTGGAGATTTTACGACGAGTGGCAACATAGAAGCTGCCAGCATTTCTTTCCAAGAAGCGGTCCAATGGACTACCTTGGAGCTTCTGAAATTAATTGTACAATGGGACTATTCTGAGTCTGTTCTAAGTCTAGCGCTGTGTCTAAGATTTTCTTAACTATTTGTGTTTCGGTGGTTTCTTGTGAAAGAAGTTTCTCAAAATTAAAATTGATGAAAAATCTTACTTAAGATCCACAATGAGCCAAGCGCGACTTACCAATCTTTCCATATTGTCCATTGAAGAGGACAGGAGAGTAAATTTTGATAATGTGATCAAATATTTGAGCAAAATAATGTCACGTAAACACGTTTAGTATTTGATTTGTGGTTTTATTTTGGAGGTGCTCAATAGAAAACCGCCCCGGGTGCCAACCTATGCTACGCCGCCACTGAATGATATAAATAAAGGCCATGACGGTCGTCCACTGGACGGAACTTACCTGGCTCCTATGCAGAGTCCTTGAACCAAACAAGTCTGTTCGCAGACTTCCAAAAGCCTCGCATTCACGCAGGTAGTGGTAAGACGTTTCTTCTGTCTCGTCGCATTCCTGGTAAATGGGAGCCCTCTCGACACCTACCAACGTAAGGTGTGTTCTGAGGGTACAGTGACCTGTTAGCACCCCAATGATCGAAGCGCAGAACAACTCCATCCAAGAAGCCAGACAGTATTGTTTCTGTCCAGTCTCTCCACGAAATCCCACGCCTGCCTACAGCCACTGACCGACCTCCAGTGCTTCTTCATGACCTCCTGCGTACATTTATCTAGGGCGTCGGAGACCACCTTACTACTTATGCAGGCTCCGGGCAACAGAACGGCCACCAGCAACCAAACCTTGCAAGGTCTTTCGCCACTTCATTCCCCTCCACGCCACAGTGTCCCGGAACCCACACAAGTTGTACCTCATTTGTCCTGGACAGTCCCGTAAGGGCGTCAGCGCACTCCTGAACCAGCGCTGACCTAATTCTGGACGCGCAGTCTGCCCAAAGGACCGCCTTACTATCCGAGCAAATGTATACACATTTCTCAGGGCTCATCCTCAAATCCTGTAGATTAGCTACAGATAGAATAGCATACACCTCCGTTTCGAATGCCGTGGTATGTGCGCCCAGAGCATAACTCTCGCGCACCCCCAGGCTATCGATGTATATTCCCACCAGGAGGAGTGCTGCCCCTCCAGCCATGATCCTTTGGTAAAACAGACCAGGCTAGTAGCCTGGAAAGCAACCTCATTTTCCCTCCACTGATCCTTACTGGTAATTCTGAGGGTATATGTCTTAGTCTGCGTAGTATAATCCTCGTACCTTGATGTCACGTAAGCACGTTTAGTATTTGATTTGTGGTTTTATTTTGGAGGTGCTCAATAGAAAACCGCCCCGGGTGCCAACCTATGCTACGCCGCCACTGAATGAATCTCCTAATATTTTTGTCATCTGACTAAAATTGTTTCCGGGTAAAAAATCAAGTAAGAGAGAGTAAGAGAGACAATTCATTTTTTAAAGTTATTCTTTTGAAGTGACATTTCTGAAGTAGAATTACCTAATAATAATTTAACAGTGTTTTTACTTAAGGTATGATCTGAAATTACAGTAATTTCTGTAATTAAGTAATTGTTTTATTAGTTAACATTAACAATTTCAAACGCTGCTGCCCATAAAAATATTGAATCCGTCTTTTTAATATTTTTTTAGAATATCATTATATATATATATATATATATATATATATATATATATATATATATATATATATATATATATATATATATATATATATATAGAGAGAGAGAGAGAGAGAGAGAGATTTTTTTTGTTCTTTTAAATGATTTATTATTAAAGCAGGGCGTGCAAGTACGACAAACAAATCAACCTATCTGGCCACATACCTATATATTAATATATTTAAGAACCTTTCCATATAAGACTCATTTTAAAGTTCAGTTAATAATTAGACAACCGGGACAGCTAAACGCTTTCCAAAGTGTGTGTATATATATATATATATATATATATATATATATATATATATATATATATATATATATATATATATATATATATATATATATATATATATATTAATATAGTAATAATAAAAAGTATATGAACTTGGATCCGCCGCCTGTGGTGATAGATAATAAAATAATTTAGATATTTCCTCCAAACGAAACCTGCACATGAATATGATGACGCTAACTTGTTTAGTGAAACGATCATAAGGTTTTTTTAATATGTTGTGGTGATTTGGGTTCTCCTGTTCTCCAAGTGTACTTGTATTTCATTACAGTTTCTAAATTTTCACATTGTTTTTTGTCATATTAATTACTTCGTGGTGTTTTCTTTACCTATATCCACAAAGTTTAATCTCGCTTTAAGAAAGCTAATGTGGCATGAAAACCTAAAAAAGCATTTTTTGATAATCATTTCTTTTTCCCTTATTACTAAACATGATGCCCCTGAATATATTTTTTTCTGTAACAGTGCCGTTCAATGCGTATAATACCACTTCTCTATTTTCTAGCTGTAAGATACGGTCGCGTCCCCAAACGCTCACGAGAACGCAACACGGAGGAACAATCGAGGGTGTCAACGACGGACGCTGATCAGTCACCGGATGTAGAGACTAAGCAATTGGCCGTTTATGACGTCATCCTTACAGTATCCCAGGCTCATCACGCCAACTGTGGTTACACAGAGGAAAACACTAGGAACATGGTGCGCAAACCTCTGGTCTCCCCACCGCCTTCCAGTCCGGAGGATAGTGAAGTAGCCTCTTCGATGGCCGAGTCGCTGGAAAACACTAGGTAAGTTCATTATTAGTGAATTTTCTTTAAAAAAAATCATTAATGGGGAGATCCCGACTTTTGAATTTTGAAAAAATTTCTTCAAATGAGCGCTATTTAGGACCCCTGGTTGAGGTCCGTTTCGGTCGGTTTCATACTTTATATGTTTATATATATATATATATATATATATATATATATATATATATATATATATATATATATATATATATATATATATATATATATATATATATATATATATATATATATATATATATATATATATATATATATATATTTATGTGACACACCTATAACTAAAAAAAGAATGGCCCGATTTTGATAAAACTTGGTGAGTACCTTCCTTTCGCAAGTGGCTTGGATAAGTTCGTTAACCAGGAAAATCCGCCGCGGTTTTCCCGGAAAATTTTGTGTTTTCTTTCGAAAAAAATCTCCGGAATTAACAAAGTAAGGGCAACCAAATTTCATACGCGAGTTTATATCATTATAGGTAAGTTACCTACCAAAATGTAGCTCTGTATCTTAAAGGAGAGAAAAGTTATAGGCATTTAAACAAAAATAAATTTGGGTTTTCCTAAACGTCAAAAGTCGCGATTTTAAACGTCAAAATTGGTAATATTTAGGCAATGAACCTGAAACTAACATGAGCTATGGAAGGAAAATGTCTCAAGAAGAATGTTTTACAAAGCCTGAAGTCTTAGTTTCAATCGTCATTGTCCTTCATTTTACTAAAATATTCCCAAAAAATTCATTTCAAATAGACCCTTTCTCTGACGCTTTGGCAGTAGTGTTGGCTATAGAGTTTATCGGTTAATGGTATATAATTGTTGACGAATTTTCGTAAAAAATCTTTAAAGCTCAATATATCCGTCATTATGCAAGATACGTGTCTTGAGCTACATCTTAAAAAAATATTTCTACAATTACAGTGTGGCCCATAAGTCGTTGGTAATTCAAATTTTCTTTTTTAGTGAATTTTCTTCAAAAAAATTCACTAATGGGGAGATCCGTGTTTATATATATATATATATATATATATATATATATATATATATATATATATATATATATATATATATATATATATATATATCGTACCGATAACTTAAAAAATAATAGACCGATCTTGATCAAATTTGGTGAGTACCTTCCTTTTGAAAGTGACTTGGATAAGTTCGTTAGCCAAAGTGAGGGCAACCAAATTTGGTACGCGTATTTGTATTATAAAGGGTGAACCATGTACCAAAATTTAGGTCTCTAGGTTCAAGGACAAAAAAGTTTCGCTGTAGCTTTAGTGAAGTTTATGGTTTAACGGTCTATAATTTTTAGCTAATTTTCGTAGAACAAATTCGTTACTGCATTTTAGCATTTTTTATCGAAATATGATGCATGTTTGTAAGAACAAATCTGGACGCAGTAAATGCGTTTTGGTAGCAAATTTTCATTAAATCCTCCAAATTTAATAAACTCAATTTGCTATTAACGTAAATTTTGTTGGTTAGGAAACCAACATTTAACTTTATTTTCGGAAAATTTGTGTATGAACGCAGCAAGGGCGTTTTGGTTGCGAATTTTCATTAAATGTTTCAAATTTCAATAACTCAATTTGATATTAACCTAAGGTTCATTGGCTAGGAGACCAGTTTTCTCAGAAACATTTAAAGTTTATTTTCGGAAAATTTTTGTACATTTTCAAATAATTATTTTGATAAAATATGGTACATTGTTCCTACTATATAGGTTATACCGGTAACCAAATTGATGCCTGCTCGCATTAGAGCAATATATTTGTAATAAAAAACATTTTTATGAAAATTCACGTCCATAACGCACTTGCTGCGCCCAGAGTTTTCTCTTATATACAGGATACAGGTATTCCAGAAATATATACAATAAAAACCTTGGATAGCTGGCGGTAAAATAACATATTCTGAAATGTTTGAAAAAATGAGCAGATCCGTTTTTGTGAAAAAAAAAATCAAACTTTACATTTAAAATACTCTACGTCACTGTGTAATGAAATCCAGTATTTTTATTCAGGAAAAGCAACCCAAGTTGAGGGTATTAAAATTTTATGAAATCCTATCGCACTATAATATATCTCGAATACTGTTGCACTGAAGGCCGTTAGTTTTGTATCTACTTGATAACAGTGTGGTCGGTAGTTTAAAACAAGGGAAATTGACATTTGACATTAAATTGGCTTTATATGTCAAATGTCAATTTCAACTTAGGATCGGGATATACGATGAAAATAAGGGTAATTTTCAAAGACACATAAGCAATTAAGGGGTGCACTAACTATGTGAAAATGAATTAGAATTGCGGAATATAACCTTTATTAGCTTGATATAAAACGAACGACCCCCGAAATGTGTAAAACATGTCGCAAAAGTGACTATCAAAATTTCCAAATAACTCCAAAAATTGGCTTCTGCCCTCATTTTTATTGTGATTTTCGTTATCTACACCCTAAAACACGTCTATATACAAAATTTCATTAAAATCGAACATGCGCCCCAAAAGTAAACCTTTACCCTATCTTCAATAAAATTTATAACTTCTCCTTTAATTTCTGAAGTCCTGTCAGTGAAACTAGCACCTTTTAAATTATTGTTAGGATTAAAAGTACCAGTTTCTCTTAATCTTCTATGAATACTTGAAAATGTTCGCCTATCTGGCGTGACTGTCTGGGAAGCGCTCTTAATATAATCGCGCAGCTTCTGGTGCTTTGCCATCAGCGAGACCATAAATTTAATGGATATCTGCAAACTCTGCATTGGTAAAATTAACTATTTTGCTTTCAAGATAACAATGTGAGACGTGAAACGGATATTTTAATAATGAACTTGAGATTCACTTTAAGATACAAAGCTGGAACTGTCATAAATAATCAACATGTGACGTTTGAAGCACAGATCACAGAGCAGATATTGGTTAACTGTGTTTGAAGTCACAGCCTAATAGATCATTTTAAAATCCTGCTTTTAATTTAGGAAATTAAATTTTTTCTTATTTGTGTTTTTTCATGAAAACGCTTAACGTTTCAAGGGATGTTTTTTTATAAAAATAGGTAGTAATGTAATAGTAATAGTTTATTTTGACAATAATAGTACAAAGTGCCTTACAAATAAGTATTCTAACTTGTGCTTGCAAACAGCGCAATTTAGTCAGTTTTCATCCAAACGTTGATATTCCAAATTTCCTGACAATGACACTTTTCTAATTTGGCAGACTTCAAATTTTGATCAATAGACAATAATTTATTTTAAAACATTTCTGCTTTCCGTCTTCAACTAAAACCAACCCATTTCCAGCACACCGTTACTCTTTCCAAAACTTAAATTTTCTATTTTATCCAAATATTGAGTTAAAATTGTATGTTTTGTTCCAGACGAAATTGACACGCCTAGCTACTATTTACTTTTCATTTTTAGAAAAAGCAGCGGCGTATCATACTTTTTACCGAAAAAATTTAGGGTCACGTCAATGGGGGCGCCACTAGTTCAATTTAAAAATTCGTTTTCCCCTTCAAAGATTTGCTTCTACACCTAATTCACCTCCACCAAGTTTCATAAAAATATTCAAGCGCTGTTCTGAGTAACATAACAGTAATTCCAACAACAAAAAATAATTTTTTAGCACTCTGTATCTCAGAGAGAAAGCGAAAATTGACTTGAACTTTTTTCTTAAAATCGTCCATAAATTTAGTTCCTTCAATATTGACATCTTATTATGAAACACCCTGTATCTGTATATATATATATATATATATATATATATATATATATATATATATATATATATATATATATATATATATATATATATATATATATATATATTATTATTATTTTATAACAGTGAACTATATATACTTCACTGTTTTATGGTTTCTTAAATTTTTCAAATATCCCAAAGTCGCGATCTCGCCATAAGCAATTTTTTTTATATGCAAATTCATTTGAAAAAAATTCTATGATAATTTGCTAAAAATAGTACTTCTACAAAAATTAGTTAAAAAAAATTGACGTAACAAATTCTATAAAATATTTTTCTCAAAATTTACCCTAAGCAATTTTTTGTTCGAAAATTCATTACGTAAAACATTATTCACGAGTTTCGTAAAATGTTCCATCAAAACTTCGCCTCAAATATCACACACAAAAATTGGAACCAAATTTTTCTTTAAAAAAATTACAAACTATTTTTTTTTCAAGAAATTCGTTAAAGCGTTTATGAAAATTGCCTGTTTCAAGAACCTTCTGTACATGAAATTTCGCTAATGAAATATTTTTTTTAAAAAACCTATCTAAATACAGATGTGGGACTTGTTTTGCAAGTCCACAAAGAAAATTTTCGTTTGCCTAACGAGGCTGTAAAAAGCGAAACCGGTTACAGAGAAGAAAAGAGGCATTTGTTGAGCCACAGGAAAAAGATATACCGGGAAAATGGATGAGACCTATTATTTCGGCTATAGATTCTCCGACATATAATCTAGCAAAGTGGCTGTCAAATGAGTTTAAAAGCTTGCCTATTAAACAAAAAAGTTATTCAGTGTCAAATTCACTTGAATTCATTAATAAAGTTAAATATGTTAAATTGGTGGAAGGCGAGATTTTGATATCATTTGAAGTAGCGTCTTTATTTCCTAGCGTGCCCACAAAATAGACGCTAACGTATTTAGAACAGTTGTTAAAATTGAACAACATATGTGACGAGGTTAGTAAAGAATATTTAACTTTAAGAAGCCTTTGTATAAATCAAAATATATTTCAATTTAACAATGATTTTTTTGAACAAACTGAAAGCACGACAATGGGCAACCCATTGTCTCCATTCATTGCAGATCTTTTCATGAGTAGTTTGAGACGGACTTAGAAAATGAAAGTGAGTATTTTCCTAGAGTATGATTTCGTTATGTGGACGATATTTTTGCAGTGTTTAACACCAAACCAATATATATATATATATATATATATATATATATATATATATATATATATATATATATATATATATATATATATATATATATATATATATATATATATATATATATATATATATATGCAAGGTAGACGAATTTATTAAAAGACTAACATGTCAATTCGGTTCAATAAAATTCACCCACGAATTATAAGTTAACAATAAACTTCCTTTTCTAGATGTACTAGTTATTAAAAATAATCACACTTTTGAATTAGATGTCTACAGGAAGGAAACCACCATTCTCAGTTACATTCCAAATGACTCACACCATACGTTTGCACAAAAAACCGCCGGTTTAAATTTCTTAGTAAATAGATTGACAAATTTTCTCTTAAGTAAGAGTAGATGTAGTACAGAATTAGAATACATCAAACACGGGGCTAGATATAGCGGATATTCGGATTGTTTAGTGAAAAAATGAATAATAGACACAGAACAAAGAAAATGATAGCGGAATGCACGACATTCAGGAAAGATAAAACAGAGACAGAATTTGTTTGCCTATCACAAGGGATCATGACCTTAGCCGTCACTAGGCGGCTATATGGAAAAACGTGGGGACTAAAACCTAATATGGCCTACTTGCTGTACACAAGGGTGGTCAGACCATCGTTAACATACGCGGCACTGGTCTGGTGGCCTAAGGTGACACAATCCAGTGCCAAACAAAAACTAGGCAAGATCCAAAGGATGGCTTGCCTAGGCATCACAGGGGCCATGTCTTTAACCCCAACAGCCGTCATGGAGGTGTTGCTGGATCTCCCCCCCCCCCCACACACACACACACGCTTAGTTATTATGGGGGAGGCCAAGCTAGGACTATACAGACTAGCCTGCAATGGTAGACTGAAGATCAACCCAGGCTTCAGGGGCCACTGCAAAATTCAGGAGATCGTGAAGGAGCCCATGCTTAAAATGAGGTCAGACTTCGCGAGCCCACGAATCTGCAGGGAAAACAACTTTACAGTGGAATTCCCGACCGCGAGGAATGGAAGGAGGAGACGCCGGGTATACCACGGGACGCGCTCGTCTGGTTAACGGACGGATCCGGCGGGGAGCGTGGGACGGGGGCAGGTGTTTACTCGGGCCGAGGGTAAGTCATAGTATTTCCCTCGGAGCCCATGCAACGGTGTTTTAGTCCGAAATGTACGCCATCCTGCACTGTGTGCGGGAGAACAACAGGAGGGGCTACACCAACAAGCGGATCCTCATAGCCCCAGACAGCCAGGCAGCCCTTAAGGCACTAAGTAGCCCACGGGTAAATTCCTTGGTGGCGAGTGAGTGCCGAGACGAGACGAGCGACCTGGCTGGGCTGAATGAGGTGACCCTCATCTGGGTGCCGGGTCACTCCGGGGTCAAAGGCAATGAAGAAGCTGACAGTCTCGCGAAGAGAGGATCAGCAGAACCATTTATGGGACCAGAACCGGCTCTGGGCGTGACAAAGAGCACTGCCAGGGGAGCCATTAAGTCCTGGGTCAGAAACCAACACAAGGTGTACTGAGCAGACTGTCCAGGGCTCAGACATGGGAAGTCAATAATTGACGGACCCAGTTCAAATAGAGCTGTGGAGCTGCTAAATCTTAGCAGAGGACAGCTCAGAAACACAACAGGTCTCTGGACAGGACACATGGCCGTCAAGAAACACCTACATAAAATGGGGTGGTTCGAAGGGGACCTCGCATGCAGACTCTGCGGCGAGGGGGAGGAATCAGCCCAGCACATCTTGTGCGAGTGTAAAGGTCTGGACCGCAGAGACAACTGATCTACGGCCAGTCTAGACCGGAGACAGGGCAATATAAAACTTCACCCTACGAATCGCTGTGCAGACTAGTTCAAGGCACAGTGATTTTGGAATGGGTGGAGTAAGACTAAGGGTATGCACAATCAACCAAAGGTTGCAGTGCTATCGGGGCGGCAAGGCCGCCGACGAGCCCTGAGGGAAAAAATCACAAGGGATCTTTAAGAAAGCCGATTTGCAGCTAACTTTTTCGACAAAAAATAATTTCAGAAATTTCTTAGGTTATACGAAAGATAAAGATAAAGCCACTGAAATGTCGGGTATCTATGAGTTAGGTTGTAAACATTGTAATCTTAAATACGTTGGGCAGACTAAGAGAAATATAGGGACTAGATTGTGCGAACATCTTGCACATTTGAGATACGGTAGTGTAGACAACTCATGCGTGGCACAACATATATGGTATAATAACCACAACATTGATAAGGAAAATCTTAAACATATCAAAAATATTAGACAGCAATCGATGCGTACGAGAGCAATGATATTTCTAGAGCAATAAAAAACCAAACTTCATTAAATCAAGCTGCGCCATTGATCTTAGGCCTTTTGTTGGCGCTCCGTCTTTGAATCAGATAAACATTCCTAAAGCTGTCAGGTAAAGTAATAAAAGAAATTCAGTAACCTCGTCCGGCAATATAGACACAATACACAGAAAAGGTGCCTGCGATTTAGATCTCCCTCTCGGTATTCTTTACCTAAGAATCAATATAAATAGAGGGTCTGTAGTAGAAATTAAATTTTTCATCCTTAGATCACGCTAACTTTGTTAGTGAATGGATCGTTGGGTCTTTAAAAATATGTGTTGTGGTCATTTGGGCTCTCCAAGTGTACTTATCAGTGCTTATCACAGCTTCCAATCTTCAGTTAGTTCAAGCTTGTTTCTTATTCTATTGTTTATTATTAGTAAAATATTCTCCACATGACTCTATATGCTTATTGTCCTGTGCTGGTTGCATTGTCGCGCGTCCTCCGTTCTTTGAATAATAATACTTTTACTCTTCATATATTTTAGATGTAATTTTTATTTTACATTTCTTTTAGGTGCTGGCTGTGGGAACAGTTTGCTATTAACCTCACACCGTGTGTGCAAAGGGTGGTGGAATTTGCTAAACGAGTACCTGGGTTCTGTGATCTGGACCAGGACGATCAACTGATCCTAATCAAAGTGGGCTTTTTTGAGATTTGGCTGTGTCATGTCGCAAAGCTCATGTCCATGTCCTCGCTTATCTTTGATGATGGTACCACAGTGACCAGGCAACAGGTCGAAACAATGTATGATGTAAGTACCATCAATAATAAGTTATTGTATTCGACATAAACATTGCAGTGTAAAGCTTAGCACCGACGGTAAACCTCAATATGTACACTCTAGTTACAACATAATTTTACACATGATCATTTTGTAAAGATTACTTCAGAAGATGGATTAAGACATCCTTTTATAAAGCCACAAGGCTGCTACACGTTTGAAGGACAGATAGTGGTAATAGTAGCAATGGTGGGGGAAGCTAGCGCCAGGCAAGTAGGCCACATCGGGTCCTTTATGCCAACCCCGGCATCCAGCAACCATGCTCTACCCCTCCTCGGTTCCGTCACCAAACCTCCTCGGCATCAAAATAAAGGTCATGGCGGTCTTCCATTGAACGGAACTTACTTGACTCCTTCGCAGATTCCTTGATTCAAACATTTATGTTTAAAGAATCCCAAAATCCTCACATTCACGCATTCATTCTCGCCGTCCTCGAAAATGATATCGTTCTCGACACCTACCAACGTAAGGTTTCTTCTGAGACTGAGACTACAGCGGCCTGTTAGCACCCCGGTCATACGGCGAAGTACAGTACGACTCCTACCAAGAAGCGAGACTGTCCTGTTTCTACCTGGCCTCTCCACGAAGTCATTCACTTGTCTACAGCCACTGACCGACCTCCAGTACACTGCCCTGACCTCCTCAATCGATTTATCTAGGGCATCGGAGACAACCTCCCTACTGAGGCCTATAGCAGGCTCCGGGCCACAGAACGGTCGCCGGGAACCAACCCTTGCGAGGTCATTCGCCACCTCATTCCCCGCTACGCCAAAGTGTCACGATACCCACATAAGCTGTACCTTTTCTGTCCTAGGCAGCTCCCCAAGAGCGTCAGCGCACTCCTGAACCAGCATTGATCTAAGTCTGGGCGCGCAGACTGTCCGGAGAGCCACCTGACTATCCAGGCAAATGTATACACATTCCTTGGGGCTTGTCCTTACATCCTGTCGAATAACTATAGACAAGATGCGTATACCTCCGTTTCGAATGCCGTGGTATATGCGCTCAGAGCATAGCTCTCGCGCACCCTAGGCAATCAATGTATATTCCCGCCCCGGAGGATTGCTGCATCTCTATCGGTGATCCATCAGTAAAACAGACCTAGCTGGCAGGCTAGTAAACAACCTCATTATTCCTCCATTGATCCTTGCTGGTGACTTTGAGGGTATATGACCTAGCCAGCCTAATATAATCCTCTGCATTTCGTACCTTGATGATGAAAATTGAAATTTCCTTTTCCACCTCCTCGGAAACTTTTGCATGTGCTCTGATTACTCCCTCACCACACCAGTTTCCAGAGTTATGCATTCTGCGATGCGACGCCATAGCCTTCTTTCTGATACAGGTGTGAAGCGGCGGCCACATCAGTAAGACCTCTAACGCCGGTGATATCCAGACTTGCCAACCTTTGAAGTTCCGCTTCCGGATAGCAGTTTGATTCACACCAATCCATCAGACCACTGCCCCGTAAAGGACCCTTGGGCTGGCGATCGCAATGTAAATCCAATGAAGGATCTGAGGATTAAGTTCCCAGATCACACGGCCCAACTGCGAGAGAGTCACTATTTCCTTGAAAGACACATAATAGATTCTTAGACAAGAAAACACAAGAAATTAGAGATAATTTTTAGAAAATTGACGACGTCACAGCATAATATCTCGACACCTGAAAATATTTGGTTTTTAGATTAATATGTGATATAAATTGTGTTGTATATAAGCATAAGCTTAGCTATTTGTATAGTAATTTGTACATTTTATAATTATTACAAGCCAATAAATAAATTAAAATAATATTTTGTTATTAACGAAGGTATTTTCTATTTTAGACAGAATTCGCTTCGTTGATTTTCGATTTCGCAAATACTTTCAATGCAATGGCTCTGAATGATACAGAAATAGGTTTATTTTCGGCAGTTGTTCTATTGACAGCAGATCGTCCTGGTTTAACAGACGTAAAAACTATAGAACACCACCAAGATAAACTCTTTGAAGCAATAAAAGTTCAGGTAAGAACCTGTTTTACAACTAATATTTACTTTTAAAGGCTAGATATAAAAAAAATTAGTTTCTTGTTTAACATTTTTATTCATTTTTTGTGTAGGTCAGTAGAAATCATGCCAATGATCCGCAGATATTTTCCAACTTAATTGTAAAGCTGCCAGAGCTCCGAAATATCGGGGTGAAACACACAGTGCACCTGAACTGGTTCAGGCTCAACTGGACCAAACTGTCGTTGCCGCCTCTATTTGCAGAGATCTTCGACATTCCAAAAAGTGAAGATGATATTCAGTGACCTTTTAAAGGACGGTCGTAGCCAGTGTGACTCTGTTCAGGCTTTGCAGTTCATTTTTCAAAGAGAAATTGTGATTGCCATATTAACAAGCTCCTTGCCCCTTTTTCTTGCTCAAACTGTCACAAGGCTGAATTGTCGTATGGAAGCATTACGTTGCAATCTATGAATGACAGGGTCTTCAGCTTTTTATAATTGTGAACAGAAGATTTCAACGTACGTAAAATATGCAATTTTGACGTATATTGTTATACATATCATTGTGAAAATAATTTTCAGTGTTAAAACTATCCTCGTGTATATTGTTGCAACTCTTTTTTGTTCATTTTTGGTGTGGATATAAGACGTTTCTTGCATTTGCAGACAAGACCTGTTCGTCTTTTTGATAAATCAAAAATAATGTTTTAAATCACTAAATACTTGTGACTAATTTCAAAAAAGAAAAAACAAAAAACCAAATCTAAAAAACATGTTTACATTCACTGATATGTAAAATTATGGCAAGCCGCAAACTTTTGTCACAAACTCCCTTTAATCATGATCGAATCATTTACAGTCCCTGGCCACCTTATTAGTCACCTTGCATTTTTGCAATTTTAAAATATTTCACGATGCAGAAAGCATTTTAAATAGAATTGTAAAAAATGATGATTAGTTCAACGATAACTTTACGGGATTTAAAATAATTTGCAGCACATTGTTTTTTTTTCAATGTTTTGTTAGGCATCCGTTGGCCTTCAGAAGTACCTCGATCCTACGAGATATATTTATGATGCAAATTTTCCAAATTTCCTCTAGCTTGTCATTGTAATTTCAGTGATGGTTATTCTTTTCATTGACTGAACTTACTTGTGATTGTTTCTTTGCTCTCGTGATTATTTCTTTACCCAACCGTTTTTTAGACATTCCCGTACATTTTCAATGAGAATTATATCTGGATAGTTCTCTAGACCCCCTAAACAGTTGAATTCAATTGTCCTTCAGATATTTTATAATTGATTTTGCTTAGTGGCATGAAGCACCATCTTGAATGAAGATTTGAGATTTGAGACCATCCCTGCCACTAAGTCAGCTAGGTCATGTCTCGTGAACCCTCTGATACTGATCCTGTCACATGATTTCTTCCTCAACAAGCCTATTTCTGCTAATGCGTGATCATATTTATTATCATGACTGATCTTGCTTATTTTATAACTTTCCTCATATAATCTTGATTGTATTTCTCTCCAGGTCTTCTTTTCACACTCCAGTTACAAAGAGTCTGAATCGAAGATGTATCGCTGATAGCACATCTTTAAGATGAAGGTATAAGCTAACTGCAATTTTAAACTGACTCCTGTTTATTTGCCATATTCCAGTCATCTAAGGTACAGTCCCTACAGCAGTCTTGCACCATCATTTCTGTCCATCTAGGCTTTTTGACTGGCCTCCGGCTTCCAAAACCCAGTGCGGGCAAACTTTAAACCATACAGTTAGATACTTTACTAAATTGTTAGTTGGTTGTATACAGTATCTATTGTATACAGTCTCTATTTTTAAACACTTTGTGTTATTTGGAGCTGGCGTGACAACATACTACTTGGTTCCGCAACTAGGTGGCGGGACGTTGCTTCGTGTCTCACCACTCAGTGTTGAAAGGCTGACTACCATAGCCGTTTTACTTTGTAGGTGTATTTTCGCTACAATGAGTATGCCGTACTGAAGAGCTCTAATTAGAGCGAAACCGGTCTACGGTTCTAATCGTGGCGAGAATACATCTAGCCTTACATATTTTGTCCCTATATTATGGTAGAAATGGGCCAGGCTTAAGAATTTACTAAATTGTTAGTTGGTTGTATACAGTCTCTAATTTTTAACACTTTGTGTTATTTGGAGCTGGCGTGACAACATACTACTTGGTTCCGCAACTAGGTGGCGGCATGTTGCTTCGTGTCACACCACTGACTTAATGTTGGAAGACTGGCTACCATAGCCATTTTACTTTATAGGTGTATTTTCGCTACAATTAATATGCCGTACTGAAGAGCTCTAACTAGAGCGAAACCGGTCTACGGTTCTAATTGTGGCGAGAATGCATCTAGCCTTACATACTTTGTCCCTATATTAGGGTAGAAATGGGCCAGGTCTGAGAATTTACTAAATTGTTAGTTGGTTCTGTACTGTCTCTATTTTTTGACACTTTGTGTTATTTGGAGCTGGCGTGACAACATACTACTTGGTTCCGCAACTAGGTGGCGGCACGTTGCTTCGTGTCTCACCGCTCACTTAATGTTGGAAGGCTGCCTACCATAGCCGTTTTACTTTATAGGTGTATTTTCGCTACAATTAATATGCCGTACTGAAGAGCTCTAATTAGAGCAAAACCGGTCTACGGTTCTAATTGTGGCGAGAATACATCTAGCCTTACATATTTTATCCCTATATTAGGGTAGAAATGGGCCAGGCCTGAGAATTTACTAAATTGTTAGTTGGTTGTATACAGTCTCCATTTTTTAACACTTTGTGTTATTTGAAGCTGGCGTGACAACATACTACTTGGTTCCGCAACTAGGTGGTGGCCCGTTGCTTCGTGCTCACCACTCACTTAGATACTTTGGCAGCCGGAAGCCTTTAACATTACATCATATCTTTTGTGAGTTTTTATTAATCTGACCAATCGTCTGGTTACACAGGGAGTTAGAACTTAATTTCAGCCAGAACAGCTTAACATTTGTGGTTCTATCGGAGAACTATTCCTAAGTTTTCTATTGATCCTTCTAACCAAGGCTTCGATATTCCATATAATGCAGGAATGTGTCTCTAACTGGTGCGAATCCTTTAAAAGAGCATTTACATCTGCAAAGTTTGCTTCTGTGAGGTCTTTGGAATTCACCTGTGCAGCAAAGATTGGAATTTTTTTTTGAAATTACAGAAATTAATGGAAAAATATTTGAACCTATGGAAACACCTTTGAAATATGTAGAGGTATATTAAGATTTATAAAATAAAGATTATTATTCTATTCTTTGATATTAAGAACTATAAGTTTCAAAAGTAGCTACAATTCACAATACATCAAACAGGCAAATTCAACAAATGTCAACTATTTGTCTGTAAATGATGACAAATAATTTTTGGGGTGTCAAAATTGATTGAAACAGGTTTATGTACTTAATTATTTAAAAAAGGTGTTCAACAAAGTGACCAGTGATTGTATATATTGGTTTCAGTATATCAAATTACTTAAAAAATTTGTAGAATTTATGTGATATTATATGATTAATACTATATTTTTAACATTCCATTAATATATATTTTTGATTATACATTATACTTCAAAGTTTTAAGAAGTTATTGGATGGTGAAACCTGATCAGTAAAGAAGCAAGCATCAAACAGCTAAACTTAAAAAATGAGATATACGTTACCCATAAAATTAGGTTACGAAAACTAAAAACTGAGAATCTATAACCTTACAACTGATATTGTATAACCTAAAAACATCTTCATGTCCATTACAGTTTTGATGATAGAAGTATAGGCTCTGTATAACCTTCAGTTGTGCACAATCAACCAAAGGTTGCAGTGCTATCGGGGCGGCAAGGCCGCGGACGAGCCCTGAGGGAACAAAAAAAAGAACCTTCAGTCTAATTTATTTTGGATACAAATTGTCTGCAGCTATAGATAAAGGAGTAACTTTTTTGTGATCGCAGGAATACACATGGACCATAGCCTTTTTAAAAGTTTCTTTGTTCCTCATACTGTAAAAATTAAAAATAAACATGAGGGTTAATTTTGAGACTTCTAAAATAGGTGTATGTTCGGAATTTATATTCGGAAACAAAGTCATGTGCATTATTGTCAGATTCATATGCAAGAGTAATTTCTAGTGTGTTAGGTGTAAGAAACGGGTTCACAATAAATTCGATATTATACATAAACAAGAACTTAAATAATGGTATTAACAAACTAGTGATTTTCATAAACATATTATTCACACACTTTAACTTTTAGAGTAGTAGAGCGCAGCCTTATGCAAAGGATGCTACTGTGCTTTCCACTCCATTTCTCCAAATTGTCATAGAATACTAAATTAATTAACCTTAAATATTGTACTTGTCTAATTTTATTATGGTTGTGCTATTTAGAATTTATGTAGGTTAAATATTTTTTGCAAAAATTGCACAAATTAAACAATTTAGAAAAGTTCATCTAACTTCGGGACCACAAATAATAGAAATAAATATTAAATAGGAGATGTCTGGAAAATATACTGAAATTTATACATGCCTAATGTGTGTTTCATCCAACTTGAAAAATAATTACATTTTCTAACTAAAATATTAAAAAGTAACAAAATTATTTAATAATGAGTGGGTCCGCCACAGTTTCTTATGCATTTGATAACTCTTCAAGACATGCTTGAAATTAAATGATTTATCATATCCTAAGGAATCTCATTGAGAATTCTTGAAAGTCAGTATATAAACAAACATACAGAAACCATTTCCTTGGTGTTAAATACATATTGAAACTAAAATTAAAATTAAATAAGGAACCAAATGCTTCCCATCTGACAACAACGTGCATTGATTTCTGTCCGAACTACATATCGCGCATGCGCACGTACAAACTTTCTTAAAAAAATCAAAGTGAACCTTTACCAAAATATTTTTGGTTACATATCTGAAAAATAATTGTTGAGTATTTTAATGGTCCTTATAGTAGTGTTTTAAAATTGTACCATCCATCAAATCACTTATTGATATGTTTGACAAATACAATACAATACACCATAAATATTTTATAACAACAAAAAATCAACAGGTCTTGTCCAAATGAGTGGTCCAGGTGTCTGTGAAATGTTCATTGGTCATTTTAGGGCTTTATTACATACATATGATAGACTATCCAAAATAAAGAAAGAGGAGATTGCAGATTTTGCAATATTAATAAGAATAAACAAAAATTAAACAAAAAACATAAATACGAAAGTCTGGAAATTAATATTATTCAAAATATATATATATATATATATATATATATATATATATATATATATATATATATATATATATATATATATATATATATATATATATATATATATATATATATATATATATATATATATATAGAATACGCCAAAAGCAGTACGCTAAATAATAGTGCTGCAATCTTAAATAACTATAACGAACACAATTATTTACCGGAGCGTTTTAAGCTTACTCTGTTTTACATCTCTAACCATGAGAATATAAATTACACCTAAATTTTGTTAAAATTTAAACCAATCGTAATTTTTTGGAGTTAACTAAATGATATTAAGTAATTACTTTAGAAGAAAACAGTTTACTGCATTACTAAGATTATTAAGTTTGATTTAAATTTGTAAAGAAAATATCAAGCAAATTTTACCTTATTTTGTATAGCGTCATGTGTATGGGAGGCCAGTTGCAAAATGTAAGAAACTCTCGGGTATAAAGTTAATCTAATAGTCATGTACTTAATTTAAATTGAACTATAATGTCGATATACATACAGTGGCTTTATTTAATACAGTGATGGCATATATATATATATATATATATATATATATATATATATATATATATATATATATATATATATATATATATATGTTTCTATTTTTTTTTTATTGGTAGACAAAACTCAAAAAACCTAACACTTATTACACTAAAAAGGTTAAAACTAATAATTAGAAACCACAGATAACCCTCATATTTTTAGTTGAATCACAGTAATGGTAGCAAAATTATTCATTTATCTTTTAGCCATACCCCCTTTAAATTTTTGTTACTTACATCAAAGTATTGTTATTCATAAACAATACTAAAGCTGATCGAATACATGAAAATAGGTGATTATAGGTTAGAAGTAAATTATGCGCAAAACATAAAAATCATGTGAAAATATTCTACTGCATTTAGTTTATCTAGTGTCTTAAAAAAATTAAGGAACATTAAAGAAAAGAACTGGTAGCAGCAATAAATGTTAACTATTTATTTCATATAAGACAAAGTAGGTAAATATAAACGAAGCAGATCAACTTGCAATGTTATTGGTCGGCTGTACTCCATCAAACACAAAATGGAAAGAAGATCTGCACTATATAACAATAACAGTCAGCAAGTTAAATTCTGATAATTTAACATTGTGGCACGCATCTCCATTCCGCCAGAACCCCCATCTCCTGAACGCGCCCATCTCTAACGTTCGACAGTGTCATCAAGAAGGAGTGCAGGCCTCAGACAACAGCGTGGGTTTTGTTTTACGAGAAATGTGCACTGTTTTACAGTTTTTACAGTCGTTCTCGCCTAGGTTAGTGCATAAAGACTATTTTCACTCATTTGTAATTAGCTCCATAACCAGTCACTAGTAGTGTTAATGTATGTTGTGTTTAGTTAAATCAAAATATAAAACAAATGAAAAATACTTTGGATGCTTTATATACAATTGCTAAAGTAAGAAACGACGCTATATCAGGGCATGCGTACACGATGTGTAAAAACAGCAATAGAGATTACTACACAAATATTAAAAAACTTGAGAAACAAAACTATATAAATGGAGCTTCAAACAAACAGATGGTGATGTGGCAGGTTATTAAGCATAACTCAAACCTTTCAAGAAGAGAGGGACAGACAATAACATAACAGCAAGTGATTTCAAGTTGTATCTTGAAAACCTATACAAGCCGATGAAAAGTGAAAATGCCAAAAACAATAACAGTCAGTAAGTTAAAATCTGATAATTTAACATTGTAGCACGCATCTCCATTCCGCCAGAACCCCCATCTCCTGAACGCGCCCATCTCTAATGTTCGACGGTTGTCATCAAGAAGGAGTAAGCGTCTTGTAAAACTTTCGGAAGGTGATGCTGTAGCTAACACAGACTTTTCGAGTGTATTACGTACGACCGTTCTGATTCGACTCTGGTCTGGACGCTGTAAGTACACAAGCAGGCTTAGTACGCGCAATATCCTTCCACAGGGTGTTCCCCTATAATCCTTCCCGTTCCTTATGACGCCCCGATGTCGAGGCGCTTGATCTCGCGATACTGGCTTCGACGGGTAGACGCCATTTAGTTATTTGAGGAGCGTTTCTCCAATCGACCCACTTAACGGCTGCATCCACGAGTCGTAAACCACAGTACTCGGAGTTTCCGCCCGCGTGTCTTCCATATTTCTTCTCTGTGGGGAATAATTAATTTTGTTGGCTCGTCATCAGTGATATAATTTGTTTAAGGATAAATTAACGTAATAAGAACCATTCAGATTGTAAACATATCAGTGAATTGTAACGTATCATTAGGTAATAAATAGTGTGGAAAGCATACCTAGTCTAAACTATACCCGCAAATAAATCTGCTACATCTATACAGACTCTCAGAAGGACAGGGAAATACCGGGGGAGCGATTAAAGCCCGCAACCTCGGAGTTATCTACATGGCCTGTTATATCATAGACTACCGGACCCTCTCCATAGAGCTATCCAGGCGGTCTGACCACAACTGTGGCCAGAGCCTTGTGACGAGGTCGCAGACGTCCTCGCAGGGAGTAGACCCTTTCAAAATCTGGCGCTCGAGACCGTTCCCGTAAATCCGTTGAGCTGTTCCACTAAATAATTCACCCCGTGAATCCAGGCCTCGTTACAATCTTTTCAAAGACCTAACGATCGTTTCCCTAACAACGTTAGCATCATCAGATGATGAAAAAATTCTAAACTAAATTACTGCTACAACTGTATTTATATAATTCTTAGGTAGACGAAAGAAACCGAAGGTAAAATTGTAGTCGGAGGCGCATCGTTTGTCTATCATGTCTCTATTGAATGGACGAGGTTGACGAAGTAACATAATCCTCTGCCTGACAAATGTATGAGTTTTTATCTAATTTAAAGGATAATGGGCTTGAAACGAAAAGTGCCGCGTTATTTAAGGAATCTCACGTTCTTTATTGATCTGTAAATTCACTATGTGAATCCTGGAACCTGTGATAAGCACCTACAAATACATCTGGAGACATACTAATAACTACCGCACATCTTTTCGCAATACAACGACCGTCTCGCCCACAATGTTAACTTCATCAGAGGATGAATATTCTAACTAATACGGATACAAGGCACTATGATGTGCCAGCGACTTAAAATGCCCTTTCGTTTTTTTTTGTTTATCTAAGAAATCAATACAAATACTTGTGTTGTAGAATTTTAGTTAGATTAGTTATCCCTTGATGTAGTGTTTTTAAACGAGTTTAGCCTGCTTGGATATTGAAACACTGTATAAAAAACAGAGTGATGCTGAAGAATTGAAAATTGTATAGTTACTTTATTTTTTAATTTCAACAACACACCACAAGGGCTTACAGCCTAAATACTATCATAATGTGGGTGTTGACAAGGAGGAAAGAGGCAACTTGATAATTCTGAACTTGAAGGTTTGGAGGTTCGGGGGAGAATGAAAAACATGTGCCGGCAAGGAATTCCACAACTTGGAAGTCCTCGGGACAAAAGAACGGGCATAACAAGATGTTCTATGTCTGGTGACCTGGACAGTAAAAGGGTGCATTGGCTCTGTTCCCCTGGTAGATCTGTTGGGGGCAGCAGGTGGAGGAACTATGGAAGAAAGCTCCTCTGAGCAGTGCCCGTGTAGATATCTATAAAAGAGAGAGAGGTCACCAACGGCACGACGGTGGGCAAGGGATGGCAGCCTTTGGGTGAGGGAACGGTCACCGATGAGACGTATAGCTCTCTTCTGAATGGAGTCCAGGATAGCGAGTGTAGAAGCGGCAGCAGCACCCCAGATGTGGGAGCAGTATTCGAGGTTTGGTCTTATTTGTGAAGTATATAAGGTATAGAGATTAGCTGGTGAAAAGTATTTGTGAGCCCGGAAGAGGAAACCTAATTTCTTAGCGGCCGCTTCTGTAATGATGTGACATGTTGGTGCCAATTGAGATTTCGATCCACAGAAATACCAACAAGTGAAAAGAACTCATTACTTTGAATAACTTGGTTGTTCACTGTGATGGGTATAGCGCTGGTGTATCTCTTATGAGAAAGAAAGCAAGACTGTGATTTGGTGGGGTTGAATTGTACAAGATTTCTACTTCCCCAGTCTAATATTTTTTGGAGATCCACGGAGACAGATCCCTCCATGAGTTTGCGATCCTCATCTAATTGGGTTAAAGAGACAGGCTTAGAATACTGTATATTTGAGTGGAGGGTGCTGTCGTCCGCGTAACTGTAAACTGGGTTGGATGTGCTAGAGATGAGGTCATTGATGTGGAGAAGAAACAAAGTAGGGGCTAAAGCTGAACCTTGAGGAACTCCTGCATTAATTGGATACAGTTTAGAGGAATGGCCATCCACGACAACAGAAATGCTCCGGTTGGAGAGGAAATTTGCTGTCCAGTCCAAGTACAGAGTTTTGGTGGTGATTTTGGTTCCAACGCCTGTGAATATTCATACTTATTCATGTTGTAAGAGATTTAGTTTTATATCTATTTTCACAGACCTGTTCTTACTTGTCTTCATAACATTTGTTTCTAATTTTTGTTATTACACCATCTAACACACTGAGCATCTTTTCTCTTTATTCTCCCATTTCTTCTGTTAGAACTTTACTTAGACAAACATATATGCAGTTGTCAAAAGTAATGAAGACAAACATAAAAGAGCAAATTTTGAAAATTCTGTATTCAAAAATAAAATGATTATATTCAAAGTTAGTTTAAAACTCTCCTTAAAAGGTATAAATAGATGAAAAGAGGTGCTGGAAGAAATAAGTGCTAAAACAATTTGGATGAGGGCAATGTATGGTCAAAATTGTACAAGTGACAGTCGAGGAGAATGATTTAGCTGTTTTATTTGGAGAAAGAATTTAAGAGTTGTTTTCTTCACAAGCACAAACTTGATTGCTTATTTGTGGCTACAGACCGAATAGCCGAGTTTGGTGTATGAGGTTGCAGTTCAGAGTTCCATATTTGGTAAGTCTGATTTTTTAAATCAAATGTGCAAAAGTTGGTTTCCGATAAGTTATGAGGGCTGTCCTTTGTCAATATGTTTGTGTATGAGCTATGCCACACAAGTCTTAAGAATTCAGGCCAAGGAGTTTGTCTACTATCATGTTATTGTTATTTTATTAGACAAAAATTACAAAAAACTATTTCTATCAAGCTTTCATAGTAAGTTGTATAGTGCTAATAATAACAGCAAAGTAGAGCTGAAAAAAATCGTAATCGAAAATTTATTGTAAATAAAATTGAGATGTTGTCACTGTCTTATAAAGCCTCTGTATATAATAGCAGTCATCTACTGTGCTTATACATATACATATAATATTTAAAGTGAAGTAACAATCATATCGCGATACTTATTATTATCACTAACCCTAGTTGTACCTAATTTATTAGGGTGTTGTTATATTTACATCTCTTAGAGTACAAACTGTTTCTTATAGAAAAGACAAATGATGATTTTATCTATGGTAGCTATATTATTTAGGAGTTACAGTTCTTAGATAAACATATTTTAAACATTTTAGGTGTACTATAAAGTAAATAAATTCTTGGATGGAAGCAAATAATTATAGTAGTATATATATATATATATATATATATATATATATATATATATATATATATATATATATATATATATATATATATATATATATATATATATATATATATATATATATATATATATATATATATATATATATATAACTGGATAAGTTATTAGTCTATCAGCTCTTGTAACATATTCCCTTTTAGATGTTTTATTTTTATTATAGTATGTATTATGACTGAAATTTTTGTACTTATTATTTTGTATGTTTTTTAAAGTATGGTTAAGATGGATTTATAGTGTTAGGATTATATGGGACATATTTTGAATATATTTATTTATACTTATAGAAAAAGTCATATCATAATATGTAACCTCATTTTATCATAAAAGAAATTAATCTGTTCACTTTTTGCAGAAGTTGTGGTTGGCTTCACGTCTGAGAAAATATGTGCTACTTATGATATTAAATAAAATACATATCACTTTGGATATAGCTTTTTTCAACATTAAATTGAAATGGGGTCGACTGCATGCAAGTAGCTTGTAAATTTAACCCCAGAGGCTTGTATGGTTAAAACAAACATAGGTACAGTACAATATCTGTTGAGATAGAAATGCAAGAAAGAATAAGTCAGTGAAGTTTTATTCATTCCTTGAAAATGTACGCGTTATTTTCAGAATATTTATATATATATATATATATATATATATATATATATATATATATATATATATATATATATATATATATATATATATATATATAAACACACATCGAAAAAGTCTAGAGATATTTTTAAATAATATAAAAAAGGAAACAAATTGATTTTGGAATCGATCAAATTGCACTCACGGTGTATGTATTTAATCAGTCACTCAATATAAAACCATCTGTTGTTAAAAGAAAGTTAAAATGATATCAAAATTGATAAACCCGATATATGATAAAAGTTGAATTTTCATATGTACCGTTGAATTTAGTTTTGAATTCAGTCATTCTTCAGTTGTTGCTTAGTAGCTGCATTTAAAATATTGTGGCTGCCCGTGGAACGACGACATTTGGCTTTAGACAAAATGAATCGAGCAGTAGGCCTTCTTCAAACAGGCATGCGGTTGAATGAAGTAGCTGAGCGGATGGGTGTTTCCCAAAGTGTGATAAGTCGTTTATGGAGGCGTTTTAGAGAAACTGGCAGTCCGGAGCAACATCCAGGACGAGGACGCTCTACGACGGCAGGTCAGGATAGATTTTTATGTTTAACTTGCAGAAGGCAGCCTACAATTACGGCACCTGAATTGGTTACAACTCTGAAAAAGGCGAATAATCTAACCATTAGCCGAGATACTGTAAGAAATCGTCTTCACGAAGCAAACCTCTCTAGTAGACGTCCACTCTGATGTTCACATATTTCCTCAGGCAATCGCGCTGCAAGATTGGATGGGTCTCAAAATTATCTGAATTGGACTGCAGATAACTGGGCTACAGTTTTATTCACAGACGAATGTAGGCTTGATTTCCACCCGGATTCTCGTCGAATAAGGGTGAGGGAGCATCTGGAAATGTGGAACGCTTAAGGCATATTCAGGAAGCGTACACACACAGAGGTAGTACAATAATGGCATGGGGAGGAATAATATTGCCGGCAGAATCGAACTCGTTTTTCCAAATCGCTTCCTAACAGCTCAGCTCTATCTGGATAGCATTTTTCAACCCATCGTGCACACTTTTGCAGGCGCTGTTGGTCAAAACTTCCACCTAATGCATAATAATCCTCGTCAGCATGCAGCGTAACCAACTGGTTGGATAACGCAGGAATTAAAGTTTTACCATGGCCAGAACAATCCCCGGGCTGGAATCCGATAGGGCATGTCTGGGATATGCTTCAACGAAGAATTGCTTCACATGCGGGCAACACTCACAATGTGTTTACATTCCCAGGAGCTTCTGACAGCAGAGTGGGCACGTTTACCACGTTTACCACAAGGAGACCTTGACAATCTCATTTTGTCTATAAGCAATAGATGTAGAGCTGTAATTACTCAACATGACGGTCATATTTTGTAGTATACTTTTTCAAACATGCCCGGAAGTTTTTGAAAAATTCTTAAAATAGTGGCTTTTAGTATATATATTTTTTAATAATCGTCTAGGTTTTTTGTATAAAACATTTCATTTTATGTAATATTAAACACTTACTTATACCATACATTTTTTGTTTCCTTCTTAATTCATATGAAGAAAAAAATACGTGCATTTTTAAAAATATCCTTAGACTTTTCCGATGTATATATATATATATATATATATATATATATATATATATATATATATATATATATAGTAAATTTTTTGTATTAAAATGTGTGCTGACACAGTCTTCTGTTTAACTTCAAGTGTCAAATATGGTTAATTCCAAGAAAGTGACACTGTGGTCTTCTTGGAATTCTATCTCAACAGATATCGTACAGACTATATGTCTCATTTCAAGCAGAAAAACATACAATATGAGCAATACTCTTTTAAAGTGCTAGTTATTCAAAAATATTGACTAAGTAATCTGCAAAATCATCGATAATAGAAATGATGGACCTATTAAGTTAGCGAACCGTCGGTTCTCATTTTGTAAACAGATTCTGATAATTGTAAAGAACTTTGGCTACTGTGGTACTAAATTTAACACAACGAACTTAACAAATATTGCCTTCGGCCCGAATACGAACAGTTAACATGCTGATACTGTTACTACAAAATGCATTGTTTATTTCCTATTATTATTTTTTATTACTTTAGCGTCGGCCTATTTCCGCGACACCTCACTATCCTGGAAATTTGGTTGAACCCCTGCCTTTCTGTAAAGAGGGTAGGCATATTTAATGTGCCCACCCAGCATGGAAACGGGACCGACGGCTTTACGCCCCCTCCGAAGGGCGGAAAGTACAGACATTCAACTTGCTCAAATACAATGCCAGAACCTCGGTTGATGTTAATTTATTACAGTTTGTACTAAAAAAGTGAAAGGGAAACGCTGGAAATATAACCCAGTACCCTTCGGTTCAGAGGCACACGTTCTTACCCCTGGACCACCGAACAATTGATCGCCCTAGACGTCAAAGGAGGACAGAAAATAAAAATATTATGTCTGGTAAACGAAAGCTTTTACATATTACATACAAAGATTCAGATTTTTTGGAACAAAAAGTCGAGAACTACCAATTAAATTAAAAATGTTATTTTTCTTTTAAAAACGTCAAAATTTTGTCTATGGCATGTGATTTGCAATGGCTTAGATTTTACATTTGCACTACTAATTGGTTTCAGCTCCTTCTGATTTTCAAGAAACACTTCTGCACTTCTCTGGGCTTCCTTAATTTTTGATCTTCTTGGTTTCTGGCAGTCTATTATGGAACCAGTTATTTCAAAATCTTTTCTATGCAAGATTTTCTAAATCAATTTCAAATTGTTATTGCCTTTATTTGGAAACCGTTCCATACTAAATGCAGATGTAGAGACTGTTTCTCTGGCTTCGCATTTGCTTGTTCTCTTCTGTAACCAGTTTCACCCTTTTATGAAGCCGTAAAAGGGTGAAACCGGTTACAGGGAAAAAAAGCAATTGTGAAGTCAGGAAATAAGTCTCTACGCATGTATTAAAAAAAACTTTACATACTCTTTACTCGTTTAATAGAATAACCCAGGATATTTAACTGCTTGCCTGGGCTTAAAGAATATTCATATAAAGGTGAATGTTTTTTTTTTAATTATTTGTTTAGAACTCTAAAAGAATAATTTGCAGGAAAGACCTAGTATATAATAATTATAATCAGACATTAAGCTTGACTATTTCTCCTTTGTGCCAAAATAATGTTTACATGTTATTTTGATGTCATAATTTTGATCCAGATTAACTTTTTCTTGTTTGTATGTACCTACTTAATAATGTTAGATTTCGTTCACATTTAAAGGTTATTGTGGAACATTTTGAATTTCAAGCGCTAACACGTGAAGATAGACAGTGTTCTCGAACTGCCCTGAAAATAGCGGAAACATTTTGCGAACTTTTATAGGCCTATAATGATCTAAATGTAGTTTGGTGAAGAGAATAAATAATCGAACACTTAGTTTTTTACTGTCCGATGACTGACATTAAAAATAATTTACCTACACTTTTACAACAAAATAAGTTTGTCATGAAAATAGTTGTTATCATTTATGATCTAAGTACTGATTACGAAACATCGTAGTCCGTAGGAACAATAATTAGCTAAACAACATTTGACAAATTTCTGCTGTACATCTTCATGTCGTCAGTTACTTTGCAGAGTGTAACGATACACTTATTTCAATGCTTTACACAGTGAATCTAGCAAATATGGTAAATAAGAACACATTACCCTAGTAGATATTTATATTACACTTACAGCTAACAAACTAACTAACTTTAAAAGATTCGACAACTTAAACACACAGAAAGAAAAGTTGTTTAATGACTTTGCCTCGTCAATTACAAGAAATCATATTATGAGATAGCGGGACTCAAAACTTCATTCCTAAGATTCAACTGGCTGATATATTCTCCGTAACAGAAGTCTGGGCTGTCTTGTTTTAATTTGATGCTCATATCAAGGTGGTTCTTAAGAAGGAAATATTCGGTCATCTTACGCAGGCCGCCATTTTTAGTTTTTGAAAGTTAGCTCATCGTGTTTTACTCGTGAAGCCCTTTTTTGTGATACCCATATCAAGGGGAGTTGTGAAGAAAAATATATTCCGTCATCTTATGTTAGCCGCCATATCGAAATCATCTAGCCTACTATATTTTACTCGTTGAGCCCTTTCATTTTTGTTGAGAAAGATATATTCCGCATCTAGCGTTGAGCACCATTTTGAATTTATGAAAGCGTTACCTAACCTACTGTATTTTACCCTTTCATTTAATACCCATACCAAGTGGGTTGTTCCGAAAGAAACATTCCGCCATTCTCATGGGCTGCAATTTTGAATCCATAAAAGCTTTACCCAGATACCCATGTCTGGGGAATTGTGAGAAAAGAAAAAATCTGCCATGACATATAGCCTATGTTGCATTGTCACCAGGCTTATAAATACGTATTAAAATTTTAGCCCAATCCGATAGGGGGGACTGGTTTAAAAATTTACTTGCAAGATTTAACCTAAAAAAAACATGCTAACAGGTGAAGCTAAGTAAAAGCTGTAATAAGAAATATGAGTATTAGCTGAAAATAAATCAGGCGCTTTTGACAAAACATGCTTTATTTCTGAGTGAATTCAGCGACATGACTAGTTTGATACAAAACCAAATTAATTATTGTTTGGATGTATAACAAAATAAATGAATACGATTTGATGACCGAACCCACTTCTTCCTAAAAGTGAGTAGATTACAAGTGACGTAAACCTTAAAAGTACACTAATATAAATTTATCCTTGCATAATTAATGATAAGAAATTTCTCATTTGAAATTATAAATTGCACTGTAAATGTATACTGAAATATTTTTTTATAAATTACAGATGGTTTTTAATGTTACATATTTATATTATACATTCTTAGTTGCATTTGTGATATCAAATATATCTGATGAGTGAGGAAATATAAAAAATTTCTGTAATATTTAAGCAGTAAACTAATCAATATATACGTAGAACCCCTTGTACAATCATTACCAATTTTATGTGAATTTATACAACCATTGAATGTTATATTACCTGAATGTTTAAATATTTTTCTCTAAAAAGGTATAGATAATTGTATCTAAAGAAATTGCAATGTTTCTATGTCACTTTCCATCAGTTGCAAATGTTGTGGCTAAATGGCACTTTGCACAAAAGATATTATTGTTTGATATGTTGATGTTTGTTAGTTTTCCTTACAATCATAAAAAATCATTATATAAAATCATTACCTAGCGATTGACAATAATAAGAAAACAATCATAAAAAATAAACCATAAAATGAAATTCAGCACTTGCATAATTTTGTAGTTTGTGTCATTAAAAACGTTTGCTGGTTTTTAAAACTTTAGCTATCTAATAATTACATTTGCATGAAGCAAATAGACGTGGATTGTCTATTAAATCCTAACATAAAAATTATGTTACTTGAAATAATGACATGTTAATATTAAATAAACATCATATCACCATTATATCATTTTATAAAATTGGTTTCTGTAACACCTACATTAGTCCAGTCAAAACAATGTTTAACCTCCTGAAAAATCCGGAAGTTTTGAAACTTCGCATACTTATTTAAACGTACGTAAGAATGAATATACCGAAAGTCCTCATGAATATGAGGCGGCGACAATTAGCAAAAATAGGGCACTTTCTTTGGTTTTTCGTTAATATCTCGAGAACTGTTGTTCGGGGGCAAATTAAGGATTATCAATTTTGCTACAAAAATGGCTATATACATTTTTCTCGTATTCCCAATGGTTCCTGAGTTATAGGCGCTAAAAGAGAGCGTTTTGTAAAAAACCACGTTAGGGCGGTACAATATGGCATTTCTAATAATATGTGACAATAATAAGTTACTAAATTAAATATAGTACTTACAATGCCTACTAAACCGGCGCGGAGCGGCTGTTAGTTCCAGTCAGGTTTTCCTGCTATCCGCGTTGTTGCATGAGTATGATGTGAGGTCATTTGTTTATTACATTTTCGTGCGTTCTTACCATTTTCGTTCGGTCAGTGCCTTAGTAGTTTTTCGCATAGGAGACGTATGTTCTGTTTACATAATAGACATATAAAATGGAAAAGAACTGTTTGTTGTGCGACAAAATTCTTGGTACATCTTCTGGTGTAACGAAAGTTGGTTTGAAGGGAATCAGATCGTTACTGCTCGCTAGTGAGCAAATGAAAGATGATTTGGGTTCTAAGCTTCGTGGTAGTGAGACAATTAGATTACACACCGAATGCCGAAAACAGTACACACGGGATGAGTCTATAAAGACTTTCCTGAAACAGCAGTCTGCTGCAGACCCTTCTTCATCAACACAAGATAGCTCTTTGCCCCAAACAAGTCATCTGTGAAAACATTATTTGAATTCAAAACAAAATCTTTCTTCTGTGCAGATGTTATTGGTGAAGAGTATTTTAAAAAAAAAAAAGAACCATATAAAAGCCCACAGAGATGCATTCTATTGTCAAAGTAAGGGAATGATTATGACTGTATTGAATTCTGCAGAGGATAAATGATGAAAAGGCAGAAGAAGTTAGGCTGAGTCTGTCTGGCATTAGCGATCTGGTCGCTGCTGATGGAGTGTGCCACCTGGACTGCTACCAACAATTTGTGTCCCACAAGCCTCCATTAGAGGGTAGAAAATGTGGACGTCCCGTGGCAGATTACATTATAAAGGCTATGGAAGAGATTTACTCCCTCATTGAGAATAGTGAGGAATGCCAACTTTCCTTTGAACAATTACGTTCTGCAGTATCTGGGGATGTTCCTTCAAATGATACAGTTAAAAGCAAGCTCAAAGACAAATATGGAGAGAGAATTATAATTGCTGTGGGAGTTGGATGGAGGGATGCAACCATCTGTTTCAATGATGTTGGGTTCAAAATTTTATACTCATGGTATGATGACAGAAAAGCTGATGAAAGTAATGAGCGACTAACAATCGTATAAGCAGCAGCAAAAATAATAAGGCAGGATGTTCAGAAAAATGTGTATGATACAAGCGCCTACCCTCGGGGCAACAACTTTTTAAAAGAAGCAGCTTCTTGTGTACTCTACATGTTTTTCTGGAGACATTGATAATGAAAAAAGCAGATAATGCAAATAAAAAAAGAAAATGCATTTCTATTGCTCACAGTATTATCTATGCAATACGCCCAACCTCTTTTATATCAGCAATAATGAACAGTGTTGCTTTGTTTGTGTCCAGAAGATTTGCAAGAAAAAAGTTGGTAAACCTTTTATCAAGTTTAGGGTTCAGTGCCTCATATCACAGCAGCTGAAAATGTCAGCAATTCATCACATTCAACCTGATAATGAAACTTTTTTTTAACAATTTGTGTTTGACAATGAGGACTGTAATGTTAGAACACTGGACGGTCTCAACACATTCCATTCTATGGGTGTCATCAAATGTGTTCCTTCTGGAAGCACAACTGGAAGCGAACATGAAAAACCAATACCGAGGCTCACCAAGGTAGCACCTGCTATGATAGTAGGGGAACTTGAAGTGATTCCTTTACAAATTTACCAAAAATCACACGGTGGATTTAGTAATGTCATTGTGGAGGATATAGTCAACAAAACTGATCAGCTAACTCCATACGATACTCTGGTTGGCAGCAAAATACCTCAATATTAACCTTCATCTCATTCATACTTACCTATTGTTTCAGGCAGCAAGTGTAGAAGCTGGCCAAGATAATCAAATTGCAGGGCCTTCTACCAAGAAGCGATTCAGAGCTGATTGCTTTTTCTGTACAAAATTTTCCTTTGAATAACCTCAACATTTTTTTTGTTCATATATTTCATTGTTTAATATACCTACATCATGTGCCTCATCAATATACATCATAAGTAACATACATCACGTGCTTTTTATACAAAGTTGTGAAGTTTAGCTCCTCAATTATCCTTAGTATACAAAAATGTAGGTAAACCATTGTCAAATATTATTAGAAATGCCATATTGTACCGCCCTAGCGTGTTTTTTCACAAAATTCTCTCTTTTAGCGTCTATAACTCGGGAGTAAGTGGGAATACGAGAAAATTGTATATTATCATTTTTGTAGCAAATTTGATAAGCCTTAATTATGTATATAATAAACTTTTGCCTCCACCAACGGTTATTGAGATACTAACGAAAAAACAAAGAAAGTGCCCTATTTTCGCTAAGTGCCGCTAGAGCTCGCCTCATATTCATGAGGACTTTCGGTATATTCATTCTTAGGTACCTTTAAATAAGTGTGAGAAGTTTCAAAACTTTCGGATTTTTCAGGAGGTTGGGTCATTTTTTGAAGTTTTTGACTGGAGTACATATATTGTAGATTTTCAAGATATAGTTAAAGTAATTTCCAATATAGCAAACAGAAGCAATTGTAGTATTAGTAGACTATGGAACTTGAAGTAAAAGGAAGATAGAAACAAATAATTGTTATTTGTTTAAATGTTTTGATGAAAATTTTCAGTTTTTTATTATTTATTTATCATTTACTGTTAAAAATCATACATTATGTTCATACAAGAAGTCTTAGACTCCTAAACACATTCATAATTTGGTAAGTAGAAATTTATCAATTAAACCTTATTTAAATATATATTTTTTGTTTACGATGAGATTAGGTAGATAAAAAGTCTGGACGCAGCAAGTGGGTTATGGAAGTGAATTTTCATAAAAAAATGTAATAGCAAATATGTCTCTAATGCAAGCAGGCATCAATCTGATTACCGGTATAGCCTATATATATATATATATATATATATATATATATATATATATATATATATATATATATATATATATATATATATATATATATATATATAGAGAGAGAGAGAGAGAGAGAGAGAGAGAGAGGCATTTTTTTTCTCAAAAGGGGGCTAACAAGATTAGAATAGTCCTATATCCGTGTTTACTGACCTGCAGTAGACTATTTGTTAATATAAAACTAGGGAAAAGATGTTTCTCTAGTACTTTGTATTTACTATAAAATAATAATACATTGACAAAAGATGAGACCTAAATACTTTCTATACTTAAATTCTATCTTCAGGCACCCTGGTGTTCTTTTGGATACCTGGATTTTATTTTTAACAGAGTACAGAATGGCAAGTCAAAAATCAAAAATGCTTTTCTGTCTTCCTTTTTCTGCAAGACATAAATCTAAGGGTTTTCGGATCGAAAATTAGAAGCTAAGAGTTAGAAAAATAAATAAGATAAGAGTATAACTTAACAGCATAAGCAATAATAACATTTTAGCACATTATTCATTTTCAGGGGATTCATTATATATATATATATATATATATATATATATATATATATATATATATATATATATATATATATATATATATATATATATATATATATTGATTTTGTTGAATGATAATAATTTACTCCTTGATCAGTTTAGATTTTTTGTATCAAAATTTAAAATCAAGCTATACTTAAAGTTGTTTTTAGTGCTTTTATGAGATGTTTATTATTTGTCAAAATAAAGAAATTATAAACCTCTAAAAAGCATGTCTTTTGAGGCTAATCTACAAATAGAATTTTTTCCATGACAATTGCAAATTTTCTTTTGTAATTATTAATATGTTTATGGTTATTTTAAAATTTCTATCTACTTGATATACCTTAAAGTTGTTGTTTGTAATAATATGTACTATTTATATTCCTAATTAAATCAATTAGTTTGTAACATATTAAAGTAATATGTTGAAGCAGCACATTTTAAATTTATTAAGGGTGATTCGGGAGGGATGCGAATTATTTCAGGAGATGGTAGTATGGTCCTTAGAAGATAATAATACGTTTATAAAAATATGTAGCTAGTACCTATTCGATTCTCACCAGTTAATGAAATATTCAAGTTCCCAAGTTGATTATTAAAAAACAGATAATAATTTGGTTATCATCACAGAGATGAAATTGCTTGACAGTTTGTGTTTTAAAGCATTAATGTAAAGTTTTTTGAATGTAAAAAATTGCTACAGAATTAAATGTCAAAGTTAATTTATTGTTTAAAAGTATCATACCATGTTATGGTGTTTGTGTACAGATTGGTCAATGAAAATACGCCCACTTCTGTTAAAAAGTCGATTTTTTCATTGAAGAATTCCCAAGCACAACGATTTTTCAAAAGTTTCACTTTACAATTTTTTTGGGAAGACTTAATTGTAGAAAATCATTGATTTTTATACTGAATGTAACTAAAATATGTACTGCTACAGTAGAAATATCGGTGAGATTTTGGACTACAAAATAGCAAAATTTAATGGAAATTTGCAATATAATGATTTTTACAAAATAAACCAATTTGACAGCTGGACTGTTTGAGATGTTTAAAATTATGTCTGATTGGAGCACAAGCTAAGCTTTTTGTAAGATAACGCTAGTATTTTTTTTTTAATAGGAGCAACGTCAAAATGTGCTTAAAGTAATAAGCATTTTCTAAATAGCAGAGTGCAGTCCTCATACTAGCACAAGGATAGCAACACGTCTTGTTGTTCCACAAGCACTGCTATGGCGAACTTTGAGTGTGCAAGGTTTCACATACTATGTCCAAAAAATTCAACATCTATAACCCGAAGACTACTAATCACCAATTAATTCCGCAAATACGGTTCAGTAATGAAGCAAGGTGGTGTCATGAACACTCATAAATTTAATCCTTGGTCAGATGAAAATCCATGTGCAATTGTGGAAACAGATTTCTAATAACGTTTTCCTGTAAATGCATGGTGCATTATCAATTGACATTTGACTGGTTATTTTATTCTACCACCTCCCTGGCAGGAGGAATTTATTTACAATTTCTACAAAATAAGTTGCATACACTATTAGAGGATGTTACATTCAACATATGGTATGATATGCTTTACCAACATGAGGGAGCTGCTCTGTACCATGCCCGTCAAATATCAGAATGCCCGTATTAAAAAGTCCCAAACCAATGGGGCAGGTGTGGCGGTCCAATTTATTGGCCAGCAAGATTCCCCAACTTGAATCCTCTGGATTAAGGTTTATCAAAGTAAACGAAACATAAGGTGTATAAGCTAAAACTTGATACACGGGGAGCATTATATTAGCGAATCTTCGATGCTGCCGCTCATTTAAGGAAACGTGAAGGTAATCTTAGACAAACCACGCAATTAGTTTCGTATTCTATGGCATTGTCAGGCAAAAGAAAATTTTCTCTTTGAAGCCACAGAAAAAAATCTCCAGAAAAGAGTGGCAAAACATCTGCAAGTTGGCAGGAAAACTGGAAAAATTAATAAAACGTTTGTTACTGCCAAAATTAGAAGTTTGTGCCGTAAATTCCAAACAGCTATTAATACATAACCATGAAAAATTGGATACATGTTTATATGTACTCTTTTACTTGTAGTGACTTAAAAACTTTGAAAGTCTGTGACCAATGATATTAGGCTACTGAGGTCATCCAAAAAATACACATTCATACATACTTGTAATGACACATACTATCACCCATTTAATATTTTCGTTTCGTTCTCAAACATCTGAATATAATGTATTAAATTACGCTGCTACATAAACTCAATTTTTCAGTAGACTCGTTAAATGTTAACTATGAGAAATAGATAGTACATTCCTATAATAAATATGTGTTGTATGTGTTAATTAATTGTCTAATTGTCTATACTTAGCTATATAGACAATATCAAGCTATATGTGATAAAGTTTAATTAGTGATCTGTATTGAACATTTTACATTGTACAATCTGACACTGAATTTAGACAGAAATTAAATGTAAATTTTAATATCCATGTACAGATACATATAATTCATTTGCAACAATAGTATTTCTATACTTATTTCATGTAGAATTAACATTTTCTCATTCTCATACTGAAAACCACTCTGTTGATATTACATATCACTACCTTTTGTTATGAACACTATCAAATGTTTTTTATGTATATTCAGCATCCCTTTAACCAAGAACACCTAATATCTGTATTAAAAACAGCTACACAAGGAATATGGATTTTTTGTTTTGATTTTTATCAACTGCATGCTACAGGAAACAAAAATTAAATAATATTAACAGTAATATTAGCTTTGGTAGCAGAGTAATACTTATTGGCATTTCTAGAACCAGCCTTTATTCTTATAATAAGACATATCTAATTAAGTCAATCAATTTATCTTCTTAACACATTTGCTAACAAAAGCAAGGTTAAAGAAAACACACCTCACAATGTTGTTTTGAGTCGGTTTTGGGGACTATATTAATGTTTGATTGCAGATTCTTGGGGCATTATAAAACTCGAACTTGGGTAAGTTTTAACTGTCAGCCATGTCTGACTTTGGTCTGTAAGAATGAACTTTCTAGGATGGACCATATGTCACACATGGTGTGATAGCACAAAAGCGATACAATACTTAGAACAAACGGATATATTTAGATCTACAGTCGCTACTTGTTAACATGATATTCCTTAAAACAATTTTCGATGCGTAATTCTGACAGGATCATCCTTACATATTTAACAAGCATAACAAGTTACTTCTCTTCTTTTCCTGCAGAACATACCTGCTCTCGCCAATTTGTTAGGCTCAATGAGTGAAGATTGGAACCTGCGATGAGCACTGATAAGTACAATTTACAATAAACAGTTTACTCATACCTCTGATGACGCTAACTTTGTTAGCGAAACGATTGTCAGGTCTAAAAACTGTATTGTGATAAATTCGGTTCTCCAATTTGTTAGACTCGCTGTTAAATAAAATGTAAAAAAGACATATTCCTTTAACATTTATTGTTATTTTACATGCTAAACATATTCTAAGACTGACTACAATGTAAAGTAACTCTAACTTGAGAATAAAAATAATTAAAACTATTGTTACAAGCCACTTTTGGATTTTAGCACTGCCTCGATTCTTTGAGGCATGCTCTGGATACAGTTTTTGGCAATTATCTTCAACTGCTTATTATAGTTCCAGTGATGAACGATTATTTCAATCAACTGCACCATTGCTGTAATATTTTTTCTCCCCAATGCTCTTTGTAGTAGCCGATTACAAAATCAATCAGCGAAAATTACCGCACCAAAGAAACCACTTTTACTGTGGTTATATCATATATTCTTCCGTTTCCTCCATATCTGCCATAAGCTCTCCAATATAAACACCACATAGGGCGGAAGCATTTGCCCATCGGCTGCCACACAGAAGATTACAGAGATGCTGCATTTGGAAGAGTTTTTGATACACTTCAGATATTTTATATCTCTCTGGAAGATACACTTTTTAGTCCCCGGGTCATTAGAAAATTTTTTCCTGTCATAATGAAAGATTGTGTTTGCGCTTATTGGTGCAGCATTTTCAAAAACTTGCTCTTGAAGAGAAGTAATCCAACATTGTTCAACAGGTTAAACTTGTAATTATCCTTTTTAGATTTTGGCACATTCCCAGTATTAGATAATGTTTATAGCCCACTCACAATTTAACCTAAACCTAAACCATATGCTGCACTATAATATTTTCCGTGTCAATGGACATAACAAATGGTTTTCCAATTTTGCCAGAGTTTCAATTGTTTCGTTTATCCGATAAAGTTCCTTTGCAATAAGTTTTTGGCTTACTTATTGCAATCTTTTTGTTTCTTATTACATTTGATGAAGTTTTTTTAACGTCAGGCTATTTTCGCGAATATGGCCAATGACCGACGCCAGGGAGCAGTTTCACATCACTATCCTGGAAAATTTTCCGAACCCCTGTAAGGAAGGTAGGGATCTTTAACATGCCAAACATCGAAGGGGACGGGACCGACGGCTTTACGCCCCCTCCGAAGGGCGGAACATGCAGACATTCAACTTGCTCAAATACAATGCCACAACCTCTGTGAATGTTAATTGTACATTATGTACTGAAAAAGTGAAAGGAGCACGGTGGGATCGAACCCAGTACTCTTTGGTTTAAAGGCACACTTTTTCATCACTTAACCACAGAGGCTCTTAATGCAGATTCAAGGTTAACTTTATCTTCACCTTTGTATTGGCACTATTTATGCTTTCCGAGAGTTGCCATTGCCTGAAAATGAATTAAAAATTAATCTTAACATCTTATTTTAAAATAATGACCATAACTTTGAACAGCATTTTTAAAATACCACATATAGAGTCAGAAAGAAATTGAATCCATCACTTTGAAGGCTTGAACAGATTGTTCAATTTTATGGGCTCAATGTTATACACATTTTCCAAATTGTGAAGTTCCATTACAATATATTAACATATAAATGCAATACAATGCTAAATTTAACATTGTATAGGTACCACTAAGAGGTATGTTTAGCACAAAGTTTGTTAAGAAATGCATTGAAATCACTTTTTTCCTGCAATTCTGTATAAGCAATGAATTTTACGGGTTTTTCAGCAATGATGTTCAATATTTTTGGTTGCCTTAGTAGTTGTGTGATAAGATTTTGCGTTATGTGCCGCCAAAGATCAGTAGAGATGTCTTTCAAGACCGTCCTCCTGGAAAGCGAGGACTGGGAGTGAAATCAAACGACCCTATTGAGAGCTGATCTCTGCTGGTACTCTGTCGGCTCCAAAACTAATATGGAAGTAGGACCCGGCGCATATGGGGGCAGCACCGATGCTAGACTATCAGCTAGCCTCGGCAAGTACGCAACCACACAAGGAGAAGTGTATGCCATCGAGATGTGTGCAAGGGAAAGTATAAAAAACTAGTGCACACACAAATCGATAAAGATATATGCAAATAGCCAAGCTGTAATAAAGGCTCTTGGTTCCTACCGGTGTAATTCAAAAACGGTATGGAGTTGTAAATCTGCCCTTAACCAACTGGGCAGCTGTAATGAGGTGTCGCTGGTCTGGATACCGGGTCACTCGGACCATGATGGCAATGTTGCGGCCGACGCGCTTGCCAGGAGTGGTGCCCAGCGAGACTTTGTCGGACCAGAACCGGTGCTGGGGATAACATCATGCACAGCAAAACGCACCTTAAAGACCTGGACAGAAAGAATGACAATCCAGTATTGGCAAAATCTTCCAGGATTAGCTCACTCTAAGGCCTTCATAAATGGCCTGTCTGAGTCAAGGCATAAAAAACTTCTAGAGTTAAACAGACAACAACTGAGTACTCTAGTCGGCCTGTATACAGGACACTGCCGCTTGCGTCACCACATGCACCTTATTGGAGTCGGTCGGGAGACCGAGTGCCGGCTGTGTATGGAGAGTGACAAGACAGCAGAGCACATACTGTGTTCCTGTCCGGCAGCGGACAGGACTAGATACCTGCTCTTTGGCAAGATAAAGCTTGCTCCGGAGGATCTGGATCAACTTTCGCCCACAAAGATTATCGACCTCTGCAGGAGGCTGGCTTTGTTGGGCGAAATATAGACTATTAGGCATGAGCCACAATAGACCTTATGGTCGCGGTGAAGGGATCGATATGGCCCACTCACAATCAAACCTAACCTAACCTAACCTAGGTGGCGCCATCTGGCTCGGTGGAATTAACGGATTTTCAGTTTTGGCGGATATCAGCACTTTTTTACAAGAAATATGTTTTTGTGTTGTTTTTTTTTATATTAGAGTTATCTCTTTGTTCAAAGTTATGTCTCCTGACAATATGTCTATGTTTATCTTGTGAATTTCTTGAAAATAATAATTTTTATTATAATCACTTAATTTATCAATCAATTGGGTGACGAGAACACTTTCCACATTCATTGTTGATGCCCTTTCTTGGCGAAACTGTTTCATACTAAATACAGATGTAGAGACTTGTTATCTGACTTAACAAGTGCTCGTTCTCTTATCTCTGCAACTGGTGTTGCCTCTTATGATGCTGTAAAACGCTAAATCTGTTGCAAAGAACAGAACAAGGACTTGTAAAGTCACAGAAGAAGTGTCTACTTTTGTATTGATAACACTTTTATCAGTATTGTCTGTCAAATCAAATGATTATATTGCCAGCATTTTACCAGTAAAGACTGTAATATCTATCGCTTGGGTTTGTGCAAGGATTAACAACACTCGTTTTATTAACAACTTCTTTATTTATACAGAATAACAATCAATGGGACGATAGCCTGTGTGTGTTGCTTATGGTCACTCGATAAGTGGGCGATGGCGTCTAGCTATCGCGATGCCTCGATGCTGCGCTGGAGGGCGCATGCTCGTACATAATATGACAATTATATACTTGTTATATTTAGATACATGTCAAAGACTTTGTTAACAGTAATGAAAACATAGCCCGTGGATTAGAATTTTTGTTTTCTGTAGGTAGTGATCGATAAAAACTAAAAAAGAAACTACTTACCACATAATTTTTTTGAGATTAGAAGTACGACCTGACTATAACATTATAAGGTGTGGCAGAGAATAGATAAGATGACTTGTCCATTGACACCAGCATCTGTTGTAATTTCTTTTAATGTCACATATAAAGAATGATAGTTCTTTAGAGCTGGATTAAACTAAAACATTTGATGGTGCGTTAACAGATAACAATTATCCCATTTAATATTAACACTGTGTGCATGCAAGATATCACGATATCAGTGACTCGTGAAAATAAGATAAAAGACAATTGAATGTACCTAATTTTAATTATTAATCTGAATTGTATATAGTTTAATATTTTATATTGTTAAGAGTATTTCTATAATTATTTATTATTGGTGTTTTTAAGAATTTCCACTGCCTTAATACATGTTTGTCATGCCATTCTTCATGTGTATATTTATTTGCGAATGTATTTTAGAATTTAAAGCGCATGTTCATTTCACGTACTACATGATGTACACACACACACATATATACATTTATATAGATGTTTTTCATATTTTATAATGTGCTCATATATTTGATGAACCCTTTACTGATAAATGTTGAAAATTGTTGTTATTACTCTTGTTTATTCTATTAAAGTTTATATGTAAGGTATTGTTTATGCACTAAATTTTTATTATTTTTAATCTATCTTGGTAGGAGTTTAATGTTATCATTTATTAATAATATTATTTTTTATGCTATTTTGATATGTGAATATTTAGCAATTTGTTATTATATATTGTTTAATTGATTACAAAATGTAATTCAAGAATAAAGTCTTTGATTATTACCTGCTAAGGTTATGTTTTTGTTTTTCAACCTTTAACCATTTGCTTTACAATACTGGTAAAACAATTGTACAATTTCGAAGAACTTTAAATTAAATTTTATAATACTGTGTCCAGAAACTTAAAAAAACATATAGTAAAGAACTGGTGTGAGACAGAGGAACTTTATGTCAAGCCTTATAAGACAGTTTTTGTCCCATTCATGAACAGAAGGTAACTAAATCTGAAGCTCCCACTCTGTATGGAATACAGCTACAAATTTTCAATGTAGGTAAATATTTATAGATTTTCTTAGACGAAAAACTGAACTGAAACACACACACGCGGAAAAAATTCATTTGAGCGCCACAATGGCAGTCTGGACTTGCCGTACTCTTAGCAAAGACATGGGGGGATGAATCCTCAATTGTGGTTAAACCCATGGTCACATAGGCATCTATAATATGGTGGCTAAAAACAGAACAAGCCGCAACACAAAGCAAATTGCAAAAATAGCAGAGAATAATCTGTCCTAGAATAGCAGGAGCTATGGCATCATGCCATAAAGCTGCAATAGAGGTAATGCTAAATCTGACTCCACTGCAGATGTGCGTGAAAAGGCAAGCAGCATTAAGTAGCTCGAGACTTTTTCAAGCAGACAAATTTAAACCAGAAGACTTGTCTGGCCACTTGAAGATCCTGGAAATTATTCCACCGGAGGCACTCTCCAAATTAACAGATCAAATGCCAGCTAAACTGGACCTCACACTTTTATTTAATGTGGTCATAAGCGACCGTCGGGCATGGGACAGAAATAGTGAAAGGCTAGCAAACAACTCGTCTATATTGTTTTTTTTTTCTCCCTCAGGGCTCGTCCGCGGCTTTGTCGCCCCGATAAGACTGCAACCTTTGGCTTATTGTGTATGCCCTTAGTCTTTTTACTCGACCCACTCCAAAATCACTGTGCCTTGAACTAGTCTGCACACCGATTGGTAGGGCGAAGTTTTATAATGCTCTGTCTCCTGATTCCTGCCCCTCGTCGCAGAGTCTGCATGCGAGGTCCCCCTCGACCCCTTCCCCCAAATTTTATGCAGGTGTTTCTTGACGACCATGTGTCCCGTCAAGAGACCTGTAATGTTTTTCAGCCGTCCTCTGCTAAGATTTAGCAGCTCCACAGCTCTCTTCGAATTGGGTTCGTCAATTATTGACTTCCCATGTCTGAGCCCTGGACACCTGGTGTTGGTTTCTGGCCCAGGATTTAATGGCTCCTCTGGCAGTGCTCTTTGTCACGGCCAGGGCCGGTTCTGGTCCCATACATGGTTCTGCTGACCCTCTCTTCGCGAGACTGTCAGCTTCTTCATTTCCTTTGACCGCCGAGTGACCCGGCACCCAAGATGAGGGTGACCTCAATCTGCCCAGGCAGGTCGCTCATCTCGTCTCGGCACTCACTCACCAGCTAGGAATTTACCTGTGGGCTACTTAGGGCCTTAAGGGCTGTCTGTGGCTATGAGGATCCGCTTGTTGGTGTAGTCCCTTCTCTTGTTCTCCCGCACACAGTGCAGGATGGCGTACATTTTGGCCTGAAAGACCGTTGCATGGGCTCCGAGGGAAATAGTATGACTTACCCTCGGTCCTTCCGAATAAACACCTGCCCCCGTCCCACGTTCCCCGCCGGATCCGTCCGTGAACCAGACGAGCGCGTCCCGTGGTATGCCCGGCGTCTCCTACCGCCATGCCTCGCGGTCAGGGATTTTCACTGTAAAGTTGTTTTCCCTGCAGATTCGCTGGCTCGCGAAGTCTGACCTCATTTCAAGCATGGGCAACTTCACGATCTCCTGAATTTGGCAGTGGCCCCTGAAGCCTGGGTTGATCTTGAGTCTACCATTGGAGGCTAGTTTGTATAGTCCCAGCCTGGCCTCCCCCATAATAACTAATGGAAGGGGGGGGGGGGGGTGTTGCTGGTTCAGATCCAGCAACACCTCCATGGCGGCTGTTGGGATTGAAGACATGGCCCCTGTGATGACTAGGCAAGCCAGCCTTTGGATCTGGCCTAGTTTTTGTTTGGCACTGGATTGTGTCACCTTGGGCCACCAGACCAGTGCCGCGTATGTTAACGATGGTCTGACCACCCTTGTGTACAGCCAGTGGGCCATACTAGGACTTAGTCCCCACGTCTTCCTTAATATCCGCCTAGTGACAGCTAAAGTCATGACTACCTTACACAGTATTTTTTCAACGTGGCCATTCCAGGTTAGCTTAGAGTCCAATATGACCCCAAGATATTTAAACTCCCTGGCCTTTGGAATGTTCCTACCGAATAGAGTGAGAGTTCTGTGGTTCTCCCACTTCCTCCTCATCGTAAACGCTATGACGGTTGCTTTCTCGGGGCTCACCTCGAGCGCTTGACCAACCGTCGACCCTTCCACCACTTTCAGTGCTATCTGCATGCGCTCTCACACTGACTGTGTAACCTTTCCTCGGACTATGATGACAATGTCGTCCACATAGCCCTGAACCTCATACCCCCCTCCTGAGAGCCTTCCCAGCGGGCTGTCCACGACTAGGCACCAGAGCAAGGGAGACAGGTCCATATGGTATACAGACAGGTGTTAACAAATGGAGGGAGCAGGACTGGGAATAGAAGGACCTAACTTCAGACTTGCTCAGTCGCTAGGAAAAATTTCCACCATCTTCCAAGCAGTAGTGCTTGCTGTAGATCTGTGTACAAAATTTATACAAGGAAGAATCAGAAATAGAGATATTTATATCCTCTCGCATACAGTCAGGCGTGCAGTACTAAAGACTCTGAAATCTTTCAAAACCGAGCCTAAACTAACCTGGGTCTAAAAAAAAATCCTTGAAGCAATTGACTACGAACAACAACGTAATTTTGATGCGGGTACCAAGGCATTGAAGGAACTAAGGAAGCAGATACCCTTGCAAAAAAGACATCAACAACACCATTCTATGGTCCAGAGCCCTATTGCAAATTGTCATATCAACAGAGAAGTCTGAACTGTTTCTTGAATTAAACAGGAACGACTCCAGAATAATCACAGGCCACTCCCGAGTAAGGTATCACCATGACTTCAACCCCAACAGCCGCCATGGAGGTGTTGCTAGATCTGCCCCCCTACACTTAGTGATCATGGGGGAGGCGGGCTAGGACTATACAGACTAGCCTGCAATGATAGACTGAAGATCAACCCAGGCTGCAGAGGGCACTGCAAAATTCAGGGCATCGTGAAGGAGCACATTCTTGAAATGAGGTCAGACTACGAGAGCCCGCGAATCTGCAGGAAAAACAAGTTTACAGTGGTAATCCTCGACCACGAGGCATGGCGGGTGGAGACGCCGGGCCTACCACAGGACGCGCTCGTCTGGTTCACGGACGGATCCGGCGGGGAGCGTGGGACAGGGGCAGGCGTTTATTCGGAAGGACCGAGGGTAAGTCACAGTATTTCCCTCGGAGCTCATGGAACGGTCTTTCAGGCCGAAATGTACGACAATCTTGCACTGCGTGCGAGGGAACAAGAGGAGGGGCTACACCAACAAGCGGATCCCCATAGTCACAGACAGCCAGGCAGCCCTTAAGGCCCTAAGTAGCCTACGGGTAAATTCAAGGCTGGTAAGTAAGCGACCTGGCTATGCAGAATGAGGTCACCGTCATCTGCTGGGTGCCGGGTAACTGGGGGGGGGGGGGGAGTCTCAAAGGCAATGAAGAAGCTGACAGTCTCGCGAAGAGAGGAGCAGAACCATTTATGGGACCAGAACCGGTCCTAGGCGTGACGAAGAGCACTGCCAGGGGATCCATTAAGTCCTGGGTCAGAAACGAACATAAGGTGTAGTGGGCCGATATGGGAAAATTTAGAATTGCATTTTAAAATTGATAACTCAAATAATTAAAAAATATGTCGATATTACGTAAACCCATTTCCGGCACCACTTTTCGTAAATAACAAGAAAGTTATTTTATGTTGATAATAAGTGCCGGCAATGCAGCATGAGCATGTCGGTAATGGGTTATTTTTATTGCAGACTCTAAAATGGAAGTCAAAAAACGATCGCTGTTAAAGCAATAGAGGGAGGAATGCCTTTCAAAACTGCTAGCAAAACATATGGTATTCGCCGATCTACGCTTCAAGATAGGGTAAAAGGGAAAACCCCAATGGACCAAAAGGGTGGCCCGGAGACTGTACTGACCAAATAAACCCATCTTGGTAAACTGGTTGTTCCACATAGCCAGCTGCGGATTTCCAGGGACAAAAGATCAGTTACTAAATAGTGTACAAATTTTAGTAAAAAAACCTCGAGAGACCCAATAATTTCACCGATGGAAGACCTGGTCGAACGTGGTATGAAGGTTTCATGGCTCGGCATCCAGAACTATCGATAAGAGTGTCGCAAAATTTAAGTAGTTCTCGGGCAAACCTAATTGAAACCCGTATAAGACAATGGTTTTCTGAAGTAGAGACGTATTTAGAAACTACTAATAACTTTGAAATATTTTTGAGCCCAGGCAGAGTTTACAACAGTGACGAAACGGCCTTCTTTTTGAGTCCAAAAAGCAACAAAGTGTTAGTGAAAAGAGGCGATAAAACCGTTTATTCATTTATAAATAATGACGAGAAGGAGTGCCTAACAACGTTAATAACTTGTAGTGTCTCTGGGGAATTACCACCTCCCATGATTGTCTACAGTTATAAACGAATTCCCAAATATGTGATTGACAAGGTACCAAAAAACTGGGGGATTGGACGTAGTGAAGATGGCTGGATGACCGGGGAAACTTTTTTTGAGTATATTGCTAATAGATTTTATCCCTGGTTAATTGAACAAAAAGTCCTATTCCCAATAGTTTAATTTTTGGATGGTCACACGTCCCATCTTACAATGGCTTTAAGTGACTTCTGCCTCAAGAAAAATATTATTTTTATAGCTCTATGTCCCAATGCTACTCACGTGTTGCAGCCTTTAGACGTTGCAGTTTTTAGGGCGCTAAAGATGGAGTAGCAAAAAAGTGTGCATTCCTGGCGTATGAAAAATGATGGTCAAAAAATGAGCAGAGACACGTTTGCACCAATATTGGAAACAACACTTAAAAAAATGGAAAATTTTCCCGATGGGGTTGCTAACGGATTTCGATCTTGTGGGACTAGTGCCTTTTAATGTAGAAAACATAACATTTTCTAAGTACTTTAAGAGTATGGCAACTACTGAAAATTAACTTGGCCAAAGTCATCCCCAAGAAGCAGACAAACATCTAAAAGAAGCTTTTAAGTTATTAGAATCTGAAATTAATGCAGATATTTCAGAGCTATTTAAATCTTCTGAAGCTGTCTGGAATGGTCCAACTGAAGACACAAGTCTCTTTAATCTATGGAGAAAACTTAGATTTCAAATTGAAAATAAATCTATTGTGATCAACAATGGTGAACAAATAGGCAATAGAAGTGGTTTTCTTTTTCCCGTAATCTTAGATGATCATGAAACCATACAAATAGAATTCTTAGATCTGCAGCAAGAAGCTCCCGATTTCATTTCTACTGAAAACTCAACTCTGGCTAAAGACATCCCAGATTTGAGTGATATTGATAATCATAACACAACACCTACTGAACTCTCAGATTTGCCTGGAAAACTCCCCAATTTCACTGATGCAAACATGGATGTTCTTAAAACTACGCCCGTTGTATACTCAGATTTTCCCAAAAAAGTCCCGGATTTCACAGATGCCCTAATAGACGTACCATGTATCAATGTACCAATGGAAAATGAAGATAATCAAGAACTAATCGGTATGACGCCAAAAACAAAAACCTTTGTTCCTGCTCAAGGAGCTTCACCTTTAAGCGAAAACTTATATGAGTTAGTTTCCATCACTTCAAAAACCCCGTCTGAAAATATTATTAGAGCTTTTTTTTATTTTTTTATTTCAACAACACACCACGAGGGCTCACAGCCTAAATACTATCGTACCGTGGGTGTCGACAAGGAGGAAAGAGGCAACTTGTTAATTCGGGACTTGAAGGTTTGGAGGTTCGGGGGACAAGGAAGTACATGTGCCGGCAAGGAATTCCACAACTTGGAAGTCCTCGGGACAAAAGAGCGGGCATAACAAGATGTTCTATGTCTGGTGACATGGACAGTAAAAGGGTGCATTCGCTCTGTTCCCCTGGTAGATCTGTTGGGGGCAGTAGGTGGAGGAACTATGAAAGAAAGCCCCTCTGAGCAGTGCCCGTGCAGATATCTATAAAAGAGAGAGAGAGAGGTCACCAACGGCACGTCGGTGGGCAAGGGATGGCAGCCTTTGAGTGAGGGTAGGGTCACCGATGAGACGTATAGCTCTCTTCTGAATGAAGTCCAGGATAGCGAGTGTAGAAGCGGCAGCGGCACCCCAGATGTGGGAGCAGTATTCGAGGTTTGGTCTTATTTGCGAAGTATATAAGGTATAGAGATTAGCTGGTGAAAAGTATTTGCGAGCCTGGAAGAGGAGACCTAATTTCTTAGCAGCCGCTTCTGAAATTGATGTGACATGTTGGTGCCAATTGAGATTTCGATCCACAGAAATGCCAACAAGTGAAAAGGACTCATTACTTTGAATAACTTGGTTGTTTATTGTGATGGGTCTAGGGCTGGTGTATCTCTCATGAGAAACAAAGCAAAACTGTGATTTGGTGGGGTTGAATTGTACAAGATTTCTAGTTCCCCAGTCTAATATTTTTTGGAGATCCATGGAGACAGAACTCTCCATGAGTCTGCGATCCTCATCTAATTGGGCTAAAGAGACAGGCTTAGAATATTGTATATTTGAGTGGAGGGTGCTGTCGTTCGCGTAACTGTGAACTGGGTTTGATGTGCTAGAGAGGAGGTCATTGATGTGGAGAAGAAACAAAGTAGGGGCTAAAGCTGAACCTTGAGGAACTCCTGCATTAATTGGATACAGTTTAGAGGAATGGCCATCCACGACAACAGAAATGCTCCGGTTGGAGAGGAAATTTGCTGTCCAGGTACAGAGTTTTGGTGGTAGGCCAAAGGCCGGTAGTTTATTAAGCACCGCTGCGTGTCTGACCTGGTCGAATGCTTTGGATATGTCTAGAGCGACAATCTGGGATTCACCGTTTAGTTCCACATACTTGTTCCAAGAAAGTGACAAAGGAAAGGAGGCCGGCAGTTGATCTGCGCTGACGGAATCCATACTGCCTGTCGTGGATTAGACTGTGTTTTTCAATAAATTTTAGTAATTCGGTGTTTATATACTTTTCCATTACTTTAGAGACGACTGAAAGGAGAGAAATAGGCCTGTAGTTGCTAGGAAGCGCTTTGGATACTTTCTTGGGGACGGGTTGTACTCGAGCAGTTTTCCAGTTACTAGGGAATATGCCTCTATTGTAAGATGTCTAAAACAGACGAATCAGGACAGGAGCAAGTTCTGGTGCGCATTTTTTGAGAAAGATTGCTGGGAAAAAGCTGAGGAAAGAGAAACCTTTCCAGCACAAACAACACCTTCCCCAAAACTTACAACAGGAATTAAAGTTCCAACACCTTTAAAAAAATCTCTGTTCTGGCCAGAACCAAAAAAAAACCGAAGTAAAAAGAAAATTTAAAGAGAAATGAAAGAGAAGGTGCCATCAGTTGCAACATCTTCTCAGAGGCAAGAGTATTTTCGGGTAAAAGATGAAAAGAAAAAAAAATGAGGAAGAAAATAAACTACAGAGGCAGGAAGCTCGAAAGAAAAAAGCAGCAGAAGCAGGAAAAAAGAACAAAAACGACAATGTGCCTGAGACAACCCTGGGTGACAACTACCAAAAGAATGACTTTATAATAGTAATATATAACGAACAGCACTACCCCGGTAAAATAATTAATATCAAAACAGAAAATGACGACCTACGATATGAGGTTACACATATGGAGAAGAAGGGGATCAATTGGTTTTGGCCAAAAAAGCCAGATATTCTTCTTTATGGAAAAGAGGACATTTTAAAGATTTTGGAACCGGTGCCAAAGAATAAACTAGGGTTATATGCAATTAATGATATTTCTGAGTTTGGTGTATATATATATTATTATTTTTATGTTACAGATATTATGAATATATATATATATATATATATATATATATATATATATATATATATATATATATATATATATATATATATATAATTTGTTTTTATTAAGAACCTAATAAAGATACTTGTTAAGCAGGCTTACTTTTCATTATTTTCGGTGTGCCGATAATTGGGTCTCATATATGCCGTTAATTGAAGCATGTCTAATTTTCAAGTGCCGATGATGGATACATCTGGTGTTTTTACAGGTCGATTATTTTTTATTTCTCAATCACTTACACCCTATTAAAAACAATTATTCATTTTGAAAAACAAATAGTTAATCATATTAACCACGAAATTCGAAAAAAGATCCGTCAACTACAATGTTGTTTTCTAGGATATTAAAGATACTACTTCCTTAAGGTGCCGATAATAGGTGCGTTTACCTTAGACCTCAAATTAGATCTAAATTCAGAAAACGCCAAGACATAGAGGGTGTTTCATTTGAAATAAAAATGTTATTATTATTTCTGAGCCAGCCTGTATAGTTACACATACTTTTTTACTTGTCAACAGAGTATTAAATTTATAAGTACATCAATATACCAAGGGTCAAAAAAATATGTAGTAGTTTTCGAAATATTGGCAATATTCCACACTTTTTTACACCCAGTATAAACCAAGAATCCCTGAACTTTCATCCTAAAGGTGGTCGTCACATTGTCACTAAAATCTTTCAATTAGGAATGAGCAAGGAGCAGCCACAAGAGAAACTCCCATTTGATTCGATGGCTGGAAGTAACTAGATGTGATAGGCAACCGCAAATTACTCTCAACTAGGGCCTGTCTTTCATTTTCAGTGCTCTAGTAATTTAATAATATATTATTAGGTCATTGGAGTGCTTTTAATTGGGCAAACTGATTTCAGAAAGGTCAGTTGGCAGGATGGTGTGTAAATAGCACCTCAGGGAGGTCTTTTATGTCGTAAAAACTAGTGTGATCAATGAGGCTGAACCAAGTTTTGTTTTTTTTTGCCTATTTTAACGAAGTAAAGAACGTCCCTGAGGTGCTGGTTTACACACAATCCTGCTAACTGACCTTTCTTGACATCAGTTTGCGTAATAATATATTATTAAATCACTGGAGCACTCAAAATGAAAGGTAGCCCCTAGACGTGAGTACTAAAATTTCATAAAACAAGAAGAAATGAAGCAAGTAAACATCAACAATATGTACCTACTGTAACTTACAAGATCTTTACAATTATACATAATGTTAACTATTATCACAATGTAGATAAGTGAAATTATTAGTACCGATTTTGTGAAAAACAATTTTACAACTTATACCTACCAACTTAGTAACAAGGATATTTGCAGATTATGATTTAGGATTAGAAACGCCAATGTGCCATTTAATATTATGATAAGCACAAAAAATATTATGTTGATAAGGAAGCAATAAGTAATAAGTTTATGTTTGAAGATTATTGCATTAAATTTGAATTCTTGGATAAAGCACATACAGCGATAAAACAGTTTCCTACAGCCAGTTAAGTAGCTAGAGCGCTCTGCAGTGGAAAATGGCAACTAGATAATCGAAATTCATACATAAAACGAGATGCAAAATCATTCGTTAGAAAGAGATGTAAAAGTGAAATTAAGTATGGCGGAATAGGCTTAGAAGTGTAGTTGGTGTGGTGAGTTTGTTTAAAGAAAATCGCTGTTTATAATCAATAAAGTCAAGAACAATTACTTACAAGTTGTCGCTGAAACGTCTGTTTGTAATACTGTGTTAATATTATGTAGTGTGTGAGTGTTCTGTAAAAATAAACCACCCTTGTCGGTGTGGTTGTTGTGTTTGTTGAAAGAAAATCGTGACAATCTGTTATCAAAAGGGTATGATTTCAAGCCATGGGTGCACAGAATACCAAGGAAAGGACATTAACTGCTGGAACACATTCTACTAGAACTGCAAGAAGTAGACCGCGACCTGTGAAAGATGGACGACAGATTGTCTCCAACATTTTCACAGAACACAGTGGTATGATTCATTCTTTCATCTGTTTTTATTATTCTCTTCTATTGTTATTATTGTTAATAAGTTTGCACGTGAGAATTACAAGGGAATGCAACTCTTTCATACAAAAAGGTTTAATTAGTTGATTCATGTTTAATTGATTCAAATATATATTTACCTTGCTTGCACTACTGTCATCAATATTAGAATAAAGTCGACTTTTAAGTTACGTTACATTTCGTTTCTTTCACTGCACCAAATAGACAATTTTCTCATTACTATTATTTGACAAGTAAAGTCATTAGTATTATTATTGTTTTTGTTATTTAGATGCATTCTTATCGAATCGCAGTAAGCCTACGACTGTCAACAATTATTTTGACATTCAATGTCAAGTAAAAGAACAATAAAGTACGTTTTCATTTTTACGTTATCTAGTTTGTGACGTTCTTTTGTCTTCGTTAATTGGTATATTAAAAGCCGGGGTAGATAGTTGAACCCGAGCAGACGACGGGATATTTCAGGGGTTGGGTTAGCGGCTTATATTCAAAGACAAAAAGCGACAGAGCCAAGTTCATTCATGTTACATCTCCGTCATCGCTCTCGTCCCCCACAGAGCTATTTCCTTCCCCTCACGGTTTCTTCTTCTGCCTCGCTTTCTAATAAACAAAAGTTTGCGCCACTCGATATGCCTTTCCTTTTTTTTGCAATTAATTAAGGAATTGTCAAAGTTGTTGTTGTTCCTGATAGATAAACTGAGAAGTATTAAGGTTTGTTTGGACAAGTTATCGATTCACTTAATGGTATTGTGAAAGGCAGGCAAATTTATTTTTAAATTATATTTTGCCCACGGGTAGAACATTGAGTGGGAGATGTCCGCATTTGCACTTTTATTTGAATAATTAGAAGTGTGTGTTTCAGTTCAAGTGTACAAGCAGTCTTGACATTAAGTCACAACATTGATTATGCTGTGATTAAGTTACAATTTACTTATTAAGAATGTTGTAAGATACATATTTAAGTACGTATGTTTATACAAATCACAGAGAAAAATAGCTAAAATTTAAAAGACCTATGCCCAGTTTCACAAAGCTTGATTAAACATTTAACGGCCGGTTAGTTAATCAAGGCTTATAGTCCGGTCAATTTAGACCTTCGAAGGTGCATAAAGTCCCAACAAGCTGAAAATCAGTAAAATTGTTCAAAATATAATTATAAATATAATTTAAAAGTCCCCCATCATTCCCGTGTATGGAAAAAATTTTATTCAAGGTCAAAGGTCAAAAAAATGAGTTTTTCGCGATTTTTAGCAAAACGGTAAGTTTTATCATAAAAGTACCTCAGACAAAAATTGTAGATCATAAAATTATCTATAAAAAATGTATCAATACTTTTTTCCTACGAGCCACCGTTTCTGAGATAAAACGATTCAAAAAGTTGTAAAAGTTGTTGTCATAATATGCACACGTTTCCACGCCACCTATGAGGTAGTGTACTTAGCGCGTTTTTTTTAACGTGGTTTCCCCAGTAGGCCTACTCCACGGGTCAGTTGTGATCCTGTTTAATTTGAAACTATTGCAAAATAACGGAAATTTTCAAAGATTGGAAAAGATAAAAGCGATGTAAATTTTAAAAAAAGTGGTGAAGTTCATTCGCCTGATTCGTAACTTTCAAATTCTTGTTCTTCTTCTTGATCTTCTTCTTGTTCTTCTTCTTCTTCTTCTCCTGCTTCTTCTTCATCTTCATTTTGGATGTAAGTAAACTGCGTCAATAGCAATGTATCGCATGACACTTCGTTGGAATCAAACGAATCCTCCACTGTTGGTGATTCAACATTAGAGCACGACCGGCCTTGACAATTTATGCATGCCAGAGAACAAAACAGTCCGACTTTTTTGCAACCACATTTAGCACTGCATCCCTTTTTGCAGTTGCAAAAAATTGTGTTCAGCAGTTTTTCCGGCGCAGGTGGGAGTAAAGTTTGAACTGGCTCTAATATATTGTTGACCAACTTCCAACCCCAGTCTGTAGGGTCTAGCTGATAACCAAGCCACACTTGAACTTGGTAATATATCCGAAAAAGATGTTGATGAGCAGCAACTGAGGTTGGAGGAAGACAAGCTAATTGAACTTGTTTTTTATTTTTAGCATTTTTAACCAAACATGCATAGCTTATGCATAGCTTATGTATATTTTATATTTTAAGTATACGTTACAATGACCAATAGAAAAATATTTCAACATATATACAACTCTAGAGATGTATATACGTGGCGTGCATATTATGACGATAACAACTTTTACAACTTTATGAATCGTTTTATCTCAGAAACGGTGGCTCGTAGGAAAAAAAGTAGTGATACATTTTTTATAGATAATTTTATGGTCTACAATTTTTGTCTAAGGTACTTTTATGATAAAACTTACCGTTTTTCTGAAAATCGCGAAAAACTCATTTTTTTGACCTTTGACCTTGAATAAAAAAATTCCATACACGAGAATGATTGCGAACTTTTAAATTATATTTATAATTATGTTTTGAACAATTTTACTGATTTTCAGCTTGTTGGGACTTTATGCACCTTCACTCTCATTTTTTGGTCTAGATTGACCGGACTATTAATACAACCAATCACAGCTTGAAAATATTTAGTTGTCATGGCAAAAACCAGAATCACAACCTGTGATTGGTCGTCTTAATCTTTGATTAACAAACCGTCCGTTAAATATTTAATCGGGCTTTGTAAAACTGGGCATTACTAAAATTAAAATTACCCTTTAACTATAGGTAGTAATAAAAATTAATCAAGGAAACCTTTTTTGGAAAACGCTATTAATTAGCTGTTTACGTTCAAATCTAAATTATTACATCCTTTCTAAGAATATTTTCTAATGTAACATATTCTACTATTCAACTAAAATATTTTTATTTTTATTTATTTATTTATTTATTTATTTATTTATTTATTAGAACTGCTCCATAGATCTTTACAAGATATCGGAAATAGTCAAAACACAAAAAACAGCCTATCAACGCTGAAATTTGAAATTAAAATATTCGTCCACAGAATAAAAAGAATGCTATCTAAAAACGATTTTAAAGCAAACTTAAATTGCCTGAGGCTGCTCAATTTTTTGACGCTATCAGATAAATGATTATATAAGCGTATTGCAGTGTTGCGAGGTGCCCGATCCTATAAGGGGGAACATACAAATCTTTAGCCAGTCTTGTTTCATACGCTGTAATATTACCGCAGGTACTAAAAATTGCAATATTTTTTTCTGCCATAACAAAGCGCCTCAAGCATATATAGGCACGTTGCTGTTAAAATGCCATACCGTATAAATAATGGTCTACAAGATGCGCAAGACGGCAGGCCAAACATGGTGCGGACATTTCTCTTCTGCATCAACAGAACCCTCCCCAGATGCACACAGCCGCCCCAACACAGCAAACCATATGCCAGGAGACTGTTGACACTACCCTAGTAGCATGTCAACAACGCCTGAGTACTCAAGGAATCCCTCAGCTGCAGCAACGCGTAATTCCTAGATGCAAGAGAGGCCACCACATGGACGTCCCATGATAAGTCAGAATCCAGATGGATCCCCAAAAACTTTACAGATGTGCCCTGTCTTATTGAACCGTTATCAGATCTCACATATAGGCTCAGATTCGGATGCACACTCACCGGAGAAAAAAGAAGCATTTCAGTCTTCCGCATGTTAAGAACCAGACCATTTCGCGGACACCAGGCTGACCCCCGAGACACACACACATTAGCTGCAGCACCAAGCTTTTCTGTCATAACCTCTTACAAAAAAATAATCAAGTGCGGTCCGGAGTTCAGCAAAGGTTTCGCTAACAGTCTAGGGCATCTATTAATTTGATTAAAGGAAATTAAAGGCTCTTACTACCAGACAACTAATTTATTCTTAAAACCCTACGTGTTTCAACACATTATCGTGCCATCTTCAAGGGTTTAGAATGTAAAAAGGTGGTTGTCAGAAAATATGGTCTACCATGCGAGTGACTAACACTGCAACTACAGAAAGAATACAAAATCCAGCAAAGCTAAATTTCAAATACAGAGTAGCGCTAACGGCCATGCAATATTTAAAGTGACGTTAGTGTCAGGAGTTATAAACATTTCTATAAAAATGTACAATTTAAGATTTAAAAACTTAAAACAGGACGGAGGTCCCACAAATATGAACAACACTCTATGGAGTCACAAGTAATAAGTTAAAATTTAAATTAGTAATTGACTATGACAAAGTATGTAAGGGTTACATACTTTGTCCCTATAATAGGGTAGAAATGGGCCGGGGCTGACAATTTACTAAATTGATAGTTGGTTGTATACAGTCTCTATTTTTAACACTTTGTGTTATTTGGAGCTGGCGTGACAACATACTACTTGGTTCCGCAACTAGGTGGCGGCACTTTGCTTCGTGTCTACCAGTCACTTAGTGTTGGAAGGCTGGCTACCATAGCCGTATTACTTTATATGTGTATTTTCGCTACAATTAGTATGCCGTACCGAAGAGCTCTAATTAGAGCGAAACCAGTCTACGGTTCTAATTGTGGCGAGACTACATCTAGCCTTACACTCTACCAATTAAAAATTGTTATCGCTTTTCTTACACGTAAAGTAAAATAAATAAGAATTGATGTGATACATGACTGTAATCAGAAAATTATCTTTAAATGCAAAAACCCAATATGGCACCCGTAAGTGTAAACAAAATCGAGTGTTGTAATTCTTACATCTAGGATGCCTTTAAACATCGACGTGAAAGTAACCGCTGAAATTTGACCGCCAGTTTGCCGTAGTCACATGATTGTACAATGACGTCCGTCTCATCTCTTCCTATTTTACGCCATCGTCAGTCAAAAAAAAAGTTTCCTTGCAAAGCCACAGAAAAAGTCTCCACGTCTGTATTTGGATCAGATTGTGTATTTTTAATTAATTTTATTAGCGACGACTTTCTTTACAAAAAAGTTCACCTAATTTTTTTGGACGAAAGAATCTCGGAAAGAATTGTTTCCATTTTTCTACCAAAAAATTGATATAGAATGTTTGTGTAAAAAAATGTTTGGCGAAGTTTTGATGAAAATTCGTGAAAAATAATGTTTCAATAAATTGTCGTGCAAAAAATTATTCTAGGGGATTTTTGCGAAAAATATTTTATCGAATTTTTTGCGTACAATTTTTTCAGTCAATTTATACCCAACTAATGCTTTTAAATAAATAAAAAGTATCATCGGATTTTTGTAAAACATTTTTTTCTGCGCAATTTTGTTTAGTTTTTTCCTAATTTTCCTGAAAATCAGGGTTGACAAAAAACATGTTTTTTTCACTTTAAACAAAACAAACTGTTTTTTAAATTTCAAACCGTTTTTTTTTTTTTTGGTTTTAAACGCTTTTTTTATACATGGTATAAAAAACCTGTTTTAAAACAAAAAAACACTAAGAAAAAAAATGAAATGCCATTTGAAGTTGGGTATAGGCGCTAGTAAGTTTACCAAGCAACAATGGTAAAACAAAGAAGAAGACGTATTCTCTTGTGTTTTATGCTTTGCAGGTAGTTTTATGCATGCACAAGGGGAAAGAGAACCCCCCGTGCTTTTGGGCGAGGGGGCAGAAACCCTCTTCGACCTGGGGGTTCTTCTTCCCCTTCTGCATGCATACAATCACCCTCAATGCATGAACCAGAAGAATTTTTTTATGTTTAGCTTTCTGGTGTCTTTTTTGTTGAGTATATTTCCTGTTTATCAATTTCTTTCTTTGTGCTTTGTATCCAAATAACTGTATAAATATTTATGATAGGGATCATGTTTTTGCTTGCCTTTACCTTATTATTTACTGTTCCTAAGTAAATAAAGTAATCTTTTTTAACTTTCAATATAAGGTTAAATCACTATAATATATTATTCTTATGAAAATTCACTACCATAACGCACTTGCTGTGTCCCGAATATTATTATTATATAAATTTTAAATAAGTTAGGTACTATTCTGCCCTCCTAACGAAGAACGTCCTATCTGCAAAATTCTCATTTCGAGATATTTGACTAGGGATTTTTTATTGTGCTATCCTGGTTTTTCGTCTAAATGATTTGAAATTTCGCATAGTATATTGTATGATATTACTACACTTACTTATATGAACAGAAGTTCTTAAAATCTTATGAATTTGATTTTATAGCAGATAGGACTTTTTTTGCTTAGTAAATTACATAGATTTCATAAATAATATAATATTATAGATACCTATGTATATTATTTATTATAATACAATAGTAGATAATAATAGGGATATTTACATAGTCAAATAATTAAACCTTGATTTATATTTGTTTATTCAAAATGTTTAATAAACAAATAAACTCATAATGGAAACTAACTAACACATATTCACAAATCCTCGTCAACTTCAGGTATGTTAGAATTTGTAGGTAAATTTACCCAGAACTGTAGCCTACTTACTGGCAGTATTGGTTTAAGTTTGGTCACAAGACCAGCCTTTCGCTCTTCAGACACACCTCTACAGTTTACTCTAGACTTTGGTCTTTCCATATTCCCTTTAGAAACCTTGGCTGCCAAAAAATTAAGGGAAATGAAATCACTGTTGAAATTTGGTTTATATTTTATTAAATAACTCCCCCTTTGAAAATCTACTGGAATCATATCTTTCAAATATGGTTGGGGTTGTGTTCTTTGTACTTTATACATTGAAGTAGAGTCTATCCAATCATAAAATTGATTGATATTCATATCAATTATATTGACGTTCGAGCTATTAGCTTTTTGAACGGCATCTTTGAAGTCTTCATAGTCGTACACCTTTCCCTTTTTCTTCAGTGACACTTCCACTTGATGGTGGAAAGAATCAGCTGACATGAAAGTGTGTCCGCTTTCTAAATACTTGATGTGAAGATTGTTTAAAGCAACTTCAGGTGAATTTACAATATATATATATATATATATATATATATATATATATATATATATATATATATATATATATATATATATATATATATATATATATATATAAAAACTAAATAAGCTCCAATTCTTATTCTGAGCTGCACAGTTATCCAGCCATATTGTTATCTCGGTTTCATCTCTATTAAATGAAAAGAATGCATAATAACTTGATATTAGACCTTCCTTTGACCTTCCTGCAACACCTGCATACCACAGAACTGCCAGAGCTTTATTCTTTTTATTTTGTTTCCCTAATGGTACAAAGCTCTCATTAAAAACTATGATTCGTTTGGTAAAAATTATCTCCTTGAACATATCGATCCTGGGTATCATTATGATCTGCAAAATTAATATTTAAATACATTGAGTACCAAATTACAAATAAACCATGGAAATGTATAAATTATTATTTATTGTTACCTTTTCCAAATCGGCAGAAAAGAAGGTCCCATTGCTTTCTTTTTCACATCTAAAGACATCATTCTGGTATTCCTTGCGAGCATCTACATATTTTGTATGATGATCTTGCCACAAACGGCACTTTTCGCAGTCAAAATTTTCACATTTCCAACATTCTTCATGTCCTAATTTGCTGAAGGAAATATTAAGATCATGCGATACTACCTTTCTATAAAAATCGTATAACATTTTTACTGATGGATGTTTTGCCTTAAAATCGGAGTACATCAAAGTGATATTAAGATCTGAAGGTAGGTATTGTCTCTCGGGAGCATGTTCTCTCCGATAATGAGAAACAGAAGGTTTGAAAGTTTTGATATGATCTATAAATACTTGTTTATCAATTTTATGTGGATTTGGTTGACATCCTCTTCGATCTAGTTTAATAGGTGCAATTAAACTCCTATTTGCATTACGAACAGTCTTAATGATCCTGTCATTGTTATTATCATATCCCAGTGTGGACAAAAGGAAACGTTTACATACTTGGGCCTCCGAGGAGTCTTCTGTAGTTAAATGATAAGTATAAGATTTCTTCCTTTTAGAATTTGGCCCAGCAGTTCTTTTTTTTTATTTCAAACGATTTGATGGAATTGAACAAAAACAACTTTTTGTGCTGCTCGTCCAACTGCCAGAATTGCTTGTTTATGTCATGTCGCCGATTTTTGTTAATTTTAAACTTGCATTTTAATTTACATCTTTCAGTGCAAGAAGTTTTTACTGCATGTTTGTCTTTTCAAGAATCTAACTTTTTTTTTCTAGCCGCTGGTGAAATATCGTAATATTTTCTTTTACGCAACGTCCCCTTTTTTGTGTACATACGTTTTTCTTCACCTTCTATAAATTTGTGAACATTTTTCAGAAGTTCTTCTAAAATATTTGTGATAAAAGGTAGGATCTTATTATTGTCATCACCCTTGAAGTCATACAAATTATGTAAAACTATGTTTGGAATAATTTTATATGGTTCAGCAGGTAATAATGAAGTTCCTGTTTTATCTGGTAATGACGAATCTGATTCATATTCGAGAACAAAGTCGGGATCTAAATCGGTATTTTTTCTTTTTTTCAATTTATTTTTCATTTTAACCATATTTTCTCTTAATTGTTTATTCAGAGCTAGACTGACCAAATGTTTACCCTTGTTGTTCATCATACTAAAGCAGGTACGTTGTACTAGGTTTGTATATGAAGTAATAGTAGGTTGTAACTGAAATGAATTGTATTATGTCAAAACTAGCAAAGAAATTAATGATTACCTAACCTAGATAAGTGAAACTGCTCTTAATATATCTATTTAATTTTTATTAATTATCTTAATAATCTGTTCAAATTTGTTCTCAATATATCAATTACAAATACTTAATTAAAACTTATCTATTTGTAAACAATGTAACTCCTTTAAAACACCAACAAATTTATTTAATTAATTGCACCTCATAAAATAAAAGGATAAAATGCTCAAGTTACCACTCTGCTAGTTGTAACTAAAATGAAGAGGCGGGACAGAGAACTGTCAGATTGTTAGGTTAGGACTTATAATAAAATGTTAGCTCGTGGAAAGTGTGTATCACTAAGGAAGAAAGTCCCAACTACATGCATTTTAGTAGATTGGACCATCTCATTTAGTAACTTATATGTAGGACTTTTAGCTTAGTAAATATAGCTAGCATACAAGATATATCATCTACTAAGTTAAAATGTCCCAACCGTATGATTCAAGGTAGATGTGACATTCTTATGTATAAAACTATAGATAGGACCTTCTTACTCAGCGCACGATATGATACATGCAGTTAGGACAAACTTAATAACGATTTTTGACGCACTTCTGTTGTAGATATAGCGTTCTTGCTTAGTACAAAGGTAAAACTCATACCAAAGAATGTAAAGATGATGTAATCTGAAAATTGCAATTTTTGTAGATAGGACGTTCTTCGTTAGGAGGGCAGTATTGTTAAGTTAAAACTCTCCTTTTGCCTTGGTTAGGTTATTGGTGATGGTAAATTAGTAAAAAAAACTTCGGGACGCAGCAAGTACGTTATGGTACCGAATTTTCATTAAATGCTTCAAATTTACATAACTCAATTTTCTATAAACCTAGTTGAGTTTTGGTACGTAGTAAGATATTTACGAGGGCAACATACCAACCAATTTCATCAAAATAGCTGTGTTTTTTTTTGAGATACAAATTTTTTTTTCGGAAAAATTATTTTTTCTTTATAAAAACTGTTCCGATAGGGCTGGCTAAGGGGGTTCCAGGGGCCCAAACTAGTGCTCATTAAAAAAAAAATTGCAAAGCCTCACCATCGATACCTCTCTATTAGTGATTTTTTCAAATAAAAATTCGCTAATATGTAGTATGTTACATGTTACACATACACAAAGATATTGGTTTTGTTTGTCAATACACAATTATAGTATTAACTCTGTCAATCCATTTTATTTAAGTTACTATCAATAATGTTCAAACTCAAATAAAATGCCTTGCTCTTTGCTTCTTGTGTTGTTTTACTGCTATATTTACCATATTTTTTAAAATAAAATTAAGGCAATTTATTCAAAAGAAAGTTATTTACTAAAAAATTATTATTTATAGAAAACAAAAAAACTCATGCAAAATTGAAACCTCCTTTCAGTCATCAAAAAACATTTGTTTAAAACAAACCGTTTTAAAACATGTGTTTAAAACTGTTTAAAAAATATGTTTTAAACACTACGCATTATTTTAAACGTGTTAAAAAACAAGTGTTTAAAACAAATGTTTTTAAACATGCCAACCCTGGTGAAAACCACTTTGTTCGTAAATCTGCATAGAAGAAATTCGCTTATGACGAGATCATGACTTTGATACTTTCGAAAAATTCCTTCGGATGAACGTAAACTAGATACTTTCGAAAAATCTCTTCGGCTGAGCGTGGACTACGACCCCTAGAATCCATATCCGAGGTCAGTTTAAATTTTTGTCTATAAAGCTGTAGGTATATAAACTTCGTAAGAGAAATGTGCAGATTATTTCTAAAAAAATTCACTACCACAACGTACATGCTGCTACTTTCTTTTTCATTTGTTTAACTATAATATAATGAAAATCAACACCAGAATTACGTTATTTCGTTGAGATTTGTTTTGTGTATATATCAATATTTATTTAGTTTTATGACATGTGCGGGGGGGGGGGGTGGGGGGGCTTAGTTTTAGACCCAAGTTATACAAATTTCAGGCTCTTCTTCCGCACAAGTAGTAAATAAAAATTCTGGACGCAGCAAGTGCGTTATGGTAGTGAATTTTCATAAAAATGTTTTTAATAGCAAATATGTGTTTTTTTTCTTCTTCAGAAAGCAGGCATCAAATTTGGTTACCAGTATAACCTATATAGTAAAAACAATGTGCCATGTTTCATCAAAATAACTTTATTGTTTGAAAACGTACAGAAATTTCCGAAAGTAAACTTAAAATGTAACCGAAAAAATCCGTTTCTTGGTCAACCTTATAGGTTAATATCAAATTGAGCTTTTCAAATATGAAGCATTTAATCAAAATTCGCTACCATAACGCACTTGCTGCGTCCAGAATTTCTTAACTTACAAACATGCATTATATTTCGATGGAAAATGCAAAAGCATAAGGCGTTTTCCACTAAAAAAAATATTATTTGTATCACCGACGACTTATGGGCCACCTGTGATGGTATCAATAATTTTTAAGGTGTGGCTCAAGACACCGTATAATTAATGTATACAATATTTTTTCATATCTTTTATAATAACGGATATATTGAGCTTTATTGATTTTTTACGAAAATTCTACAAAAATTATATACCATTAAACGATAAATTCTATAGCTAAGGCTACTGCCAAGCATCAGAGAAAGGGTCTATTTGAAATGAATTTTCTGGAAACATTTTAGTAAAATGAAGGACAATGACGGTTGAAACTAAGACTTCAGTGTTTGTAAAACATTCTTCTTAAGACATTTTCTTTCCATAGCCCGTATTAGATTCAAGTTCTTTGCTTAATGTTGCGAATTTTGATGTTTTAAATTGTCACTTTGATGTTTTGAGGAAAACCCCAATTTATTTTTCTTTAAATGCCCATAACTTTTTTGTCTTTTGACCTGCAGAGCTAAATTTTGGTAGGGACCTCACCTATAATGACATAAACCAGAGTACCAAATTTGGTTGCCCTTACTTTGTTAATTCCGGAGATATAATTTTTTTTTGAAGGAAAACCCAAAATTTTCCGGGAAAACCTGGGCCGATTTTACTGACTAACGAACTTATCCAAGCCATTTGCAAAAGGAAGGTATTCACCAAATTTAATCAAAATCGGCCCATTATTTTTTGAGTTATCGGTGTGATACATATATATATATATATATATATATATATATATATATATATATATATATATATATATATATATATAAATTGAAACTGACCCCGGAAATGTGTTCTGGGGGGCCTAATTAGCGCTCATTTGAAGAAATGTTTTCAAAATTCAAAAGTCGGGATCTCCTCATTAGTGAATTTTTTTTAAGAAAATTCACTAAAAGTTAAAAAAGTTTTCTATAACCTGATTAACTTGAGTGTTCCGCCATGAAGTTACGCTTTAGATTTTACGACTTCCCGTTGCCAAGTTACATGCTTACCTACACTTTGTATAAATTGATCATTTGGGGTTTTAAAAGTTGTCTGGAAAGCAATACATTGTTTTACAACACAGTGAGCTATAAAGGTGAATGTCCATTAGCAAAGCAGTTTCGCGGTATCAAAGCGAAGCACCACACTTTGAACACTGATAGTGAAAAGGGTTAGGCTACGATAATTCCAATAGAGTACAGTATGAGTACAATAACGAGTAAAATATAAGAAACTAATGGAGTTACACCTTCATTTATCTGTAGGTAAATAGTTCTTGATTTACTTATTTTGATGAATTTTCTTTAAAAAATTCACTAATGAGACCTCGACTTTTGAATTTTGAAAAAATGTCTTCAAATGTGCGCCAACACATCTAGCACACATATCCGGGGTCAGTTTAATTTTTTATGTGCTTGTGTTTTATATATATATATATATATATATATATATATATATATATATATATATATATATATATATATATATATATATATATATACATATACAGGCTGGCGCATTGAAAACGAAACAGACGGATTTGCGTCCAGAGAACTTTTTTTTAAGAAACGCAGAAACACATCAATGTTAATATTAAGGGGGACATGTTTTGACATAAGGGTGGTGATAATAACCCTTATATTTTAAATAGGGAACATGGGTCGAGTGTTACATCATTTGAGAGCTCTTTCTTTTCTGAATTCAGCACAGAAATTTTTTTTGAAGTTTTATCAACTCGTTTAAAAATTATTCACAGTTGGAGTTGCAAGAACGTATTTCATTCATTGTGATAAGAAATGCACTAATTAGTCAATTTTTCGTTAAAAAAACAAAACCAAACGTTGAAAAATGTTTATTCAGTTAAGTAAGTGTTCAAAATATTGACCATCAGCTTCCATACTTATACTTATACTTATTTATTGTTATCTTAATTATACAGCATGTCTCACAAAAAAGCTTAGCTTGTGCTTGCAAATGACATAATTTTAAACTTCTTCCAAAAAAATCAAACTGTCAAACGGTTTTCTTCTGTCACTTTCCAAATTTCCTCTGAACTTATCTCCCCTGCAATCCCAAATCTCACCAATATAACCACTGTAGCATTTTATATTTAAATTTACTTTGGTATAAAAATAATTATTTTTCTACAACCATATCTCTCCAAAAATTTTAATTCTTCTAGGACAAAAATTTGACATTACATTTCTGACATTATCAATACATAAAAATTATATACAAAAGTACAAATTTTGTTCAAAACGAGCTCTGCCATTCTGGAGCATTTGTGGAGTTATTAGACGGTATTCTTCAACAATGCGCCGTCGTAATTCTTCCAGAGAGTCCGGTTCTGTTGCGTAAATTCTACTCTTTAATGGCCCCATAGAAAGAAGTCTAAAGGAGTTAAATCCGGTGATCTAGGGGGGCACTCAATAGCACCTCTACGCCCAATCCATTGTCCTGGAAACTCTCTGTTCAGAAACTCCCTAACACGTTGTGAAAAATGCGGGGGAGCTCCATCTAGTTGAAACACTAATTGATTTTCTTGATAGCGATCATCATTTTCAACAATGTCGATTAGTAGAGTAAATGATATCTTCTAGTAACTTCAAATACGTTTCGCCACCCAAATTGCCATCAAGAAAAATTGGTCCGATTAAACGGTCTCCAAAAATGCCAGTCCAGACATTTAATTTCTGTGGAGTTTGAGTGTGGACTATTTCTTGGATTATTATCTGCCCAATAACGACAATTATGACGATTGACTGTAGAGTTTAATAAAAACGTACACTCGTCTGAAAAACCGATATTGAACAGAAAGTTCCCATTATCAGCTATTCGTGCAGTCATAACTTCACAAAACTCCAACCGCTGATCAAAATCATCTTCATTCAGTTGTTGTACAAGATGAATTTTATACGGGTGAAATTTATGATGCATCAATATTCGCTGAATAGTTCTTTTTTTGATGTTTGAAACAGTGGCCAATTTTCTCGTGCACAAAGTTGGGTCTGCAGCCATTTGTCCTAAAACTTCAATCTCAGTAGTCTCATTTCTAACCGGAAATTCACGTCCAGGATCCCGTTTTTTGTTGGCTACTGAACCACTTTGTCGAGACTTTGTAACTAACTCCAAAATGTATTTTCTGTTAACATGTCTGTTCGGATGTCGTTCATTAAACAAATTTGCGGTACGGTTGGAACAGTCATCGTTTTTGAAAAAAGAGTAATTATTTCAACTTTTTCTTCTACAGAATACACCATTGTGAAATTAATTTTCGGTAGTACTATCAAGTATCAAACCGACCGATAAACTAAAATAATAAACCACATTTCTCTCATTCCGATAAGAAATGTTCTGATAGTCATTTTTTGCTTACAAACCAACAAAACATTGACTATCAGCACATTTCTTATCGGAATGAGTAAAATGCGTTTTTGCATCTTCAACTGTGAATAATTTTTAAGAGAGTTGATAAAACTTCCAAAAAAATTAGTGTGCTGAATTCAGAAAAGAAAGCGCTTTAAAATGATGTAACACTCGACCCATGTTCCCTATTTAAAATATAAGGGTTGTTGTCACCACCCCTAAGGGGTTGATGTGACAAAGTTGAGTTTTATGTCAAAACATGTCCCCGCAATATTAAAATTGACGTGTTTCAGCGTTTCTTAAAAAAAATTTCTCTGAACGCAAATCGGTCTGTTTCGTTTTCAATGCACCAGCCTATATAGTTTAACAAATTGTAGATCATTTCTACGAAATTCCGTACCATAACGCGCTAGCTGCGTCTAGACCTAGATATTTATAGTACAGGGTTTGCTGGTTATAGCTCCCAGAGCATGTAAATTCCAACGAAGCCATAAACTTTGTCATTAATTATAACATTGGAGTAATATTATTTTCCCTTGTAAATAATACCAAGCAAGTACTCCAATTACATGCCCTTTCAGCTAAAAGGCGGTTGGCAGTATCGATCAGACTTGTTGCTCTCCGGTGACCACTAATGTATAAGGACAACCTTTTAGTAATATTATGTTGTATTCTGTACTCTTAATAAAGGTAAAGGACGACAGTAAGGGTTTACTTGAGGTCATTGTTGAATGGAAGAGGAAGCGACAGGGGTGTCCATTGTCCGCGGTTCTTTGTGTAGACATTCAATATGACAATAATTCTTTGTTTGGCATTTTTTATACCCTGTGAGGGCTACAAATTTAATTTAGGTAATAATTTATTCACAAATTGTAAATTACTCATACCACTTCATAGAGAACCATTATCTTCATGGGTAATGGACATGGACATATGATATTTTTAACGATTTTTCGGGGAAAAGTAATTTGCTGACCAAAGTTAGTTATTTTAGCTGACCGACTACTTATAGACTAAACTTTTCCATGAAACTCTATATCTTGGATGCCACCTACCAGCCGCATCTTCTACCAGAAAAGTATAGAAAAACACCCCTATTTAGGGGTAGTTTACTCTTGAGTTTTTTTCATTTTTTAGTGCGACCAGAGAAAGTATGAATGCGACCAAGCTATAAATTTACACAAAATCACCGATGGCTACTGTCTTTCCACTACCAAAGTTTCACAAAAAAATATTCATATTTAAGGGTAGTTTACTCTTGAGGTTTTTTCGTTTTTTAGTGCGACCAGAGAAAGTATGAATGCGACCAAGCTATAAATTTACACAAAACCCCTGCTGGCCACTGTCTTTCCGCTACCAAAGTTTCACAAAAAAATATTCATATTTAAGGGTAGTTTACTCTTCAGGTTTTTTCGTTTTTTAGTGCGACCAGAGAAAGTATGAATGCGACCAAGCTATAAATTTACACAAAATCACTGCTGGCTACTGTCTTTCCGCTACCAAAGTTTCACAAAAAAATATTCATATTTAGGGGTAGTTTATTCTTGAAGTTTTTTCATTTTTTAGTGCGACCAGAAAAAGTATCAATGCGACCAAGCTATAAATTTACACAGAATCACTGCTGGCCACTGTCTTTCCGCTACCAAAGTTTCACAAAAAAATATTCATATTTAAGGGTAGTTTACTCTAGAGGTTTTTTTGTTTTTCAGTGCGACCAGAAAAAATGTGAATGCGACCACGCTATAAATTTACACATAACCATTGCTGGTAACTGTCTTTCCGCTACCAAAGTTTCACAAAAAAATATTCATATTTAAGGGTTGTTTACTCTTGAGGTTTTTTCGTTTTTTAGTGCGACCAGAGAAAGTGTGAATGCGACCAAGCTATAAATTTACACATAAACATTGCTGGTAACTGTCTTTCCGCTACCAAAGGTTCACAAAAAAATATTCATATTTAGGGGTAGTTTATTCTTGAAGTTTTTTCATTTTTTAGTGCGACCAGAAAAAGTATCAATGCGACCAAGCTATAAATTTACACAGAATCACTGCTGGCCACTGTCTTTCCGCTACCAAAGTTTCACAAAAAAATATTTATATTTAAGGGTAGTTTACTCTTGAGGTTTTTTTGTTTTTCAGTGCGACCAGAGAAAATGTGAATGCGACCACGCTATAAATTTACACATAATCATTGCTGGTAACTGTCTTTCCGCTACCAAAGTTTCACAAAAAAATATTCATATTTAAGGGTTGTTTATACTCTTGAGGATTTTTCGTTTTTTAGTGCGACCAGAGAAAATGTGAATGCGACCAAGCTATAAATTTACACAGAATCACTGCTGGTAACTGTCTTTCTGATAGCAAAGTTTCACTAAAAAATCTTCATATTTAAGGGTAGTTTACTCTTGAGGTTTTTTCGTTTTTTAGTGCGACCAGAAAAAGTATGAATACGACTAAGCTATAAATTTATACAGAATAACTGCTGGTAACTGTCTTTCCGCTACCAAAGTTTCACAAAAAAATATTCATATTTAGGGGTAGTTTATTCTTGAAGTTTTTTCATTTTTTTAGTGCGACCAGAAAAAGTATCAATGCGACCAAGCTATAAATTTACACAGAATCACTGCTGGCCACTGTCTTTCCGCTACCAAAGTTTCTCAGAAAAATATTCATATTTAAGGGTAGTTTACTCTTGAGGTTTTTTTGTTTTTCAGTGCGACCAGAGAAAATGTGAATGCGACCACGCTATAAATTTACACATAATCGCTGGTGGCAACTATCTTTCTGCTACCAAATTTTCACAAAAAAATATTCATATTTAAGAGTTGTTTACTCTTGAGGTTTTTTCGTTTTTTAGTGCGACCAGAGAAAGTGTGAATGCGACCAAGCTATAAATTTACACAGAATCACTGCTGGCAACTATCTTTCTGCTACCAAATTTTAACAAAAAAATATTCATAATTAAGGGTAGTTTACTCTTGAGGTTTTTTCGTTTTTTAGTGCGACCAGAGAAAATGTGAATGCGACCAAGCTATAAATTTACACAGGATCACTGCTGGTAACTGTCTTTCTGCTACCAAAGTTTCACAAAAAAAAATGCATATTTAAGGGTAGTTTACTCTTGAGGTTTTTTCGTTTTTTAGTGCGACCAGAGAAACTGTGAATGCGACCAAGTTATAAATTTACACAGGATCACTGCTGGTAACTGTCTTTCTGCTACCAAAGTTTCACAAAAAAATATTCATATTTAGGGGTAGTTTATTATTGAAGTTTTTTCATTTTTTAGTGCGACCAGAAAAAGTATCAATGCGACCAAGCTATAAATTTACGCAGAATCACTGCTGGCCACTGTCTTTCCGCTACCAAAGTTTCTCAAAAAAATATTCATATTTAGGGGTTGTTTACTCTTGAGGTTTTTTCGTTTTTTAGTGCGACCAGAGAAAGTGTGAATGCGACCAAGCTATAAATTTACACATAATCACTGCTGGCAACTGTCTTTCTGCTACCAAAGTTTCACAAAAAAATATTCATATTTAAGGGTTGTTTACTCTTGAGGTTTTTTCGTTTTTTAGTGCGACCAGAGAAAATGTGAATGCGACCAAGCTATAAATTTACACAGAATCACTGCTGGCAACTATCTTTCTGCTACCAAATTTTAACAAAAAAATATTCATAATTAAGGGTAGTTTACTCTTGAGGTTTTTTCGTTTTTTAGTGCGACCAGAGAAAATGTGAATGCGACCAAGCTATAAATTTACACAGGATCACTGCTGGTAACTGTCTTTCTGCTACCAAAGTTTCACAAAAAAAAATGCATATTTAAGGGTAGTTTACTCTTGAGGTTTTTTCGTTTTTTAGTGCGACCAGAGAAAATGTGAATGCGACCAAGCTATAAATTTACACAAAATCACTGCTGGTAACTGTCTTTCTGCTACCAAAGTTTCACTAAAAAATCTTCATATTTAAGGGTTGTTTACTCTTGCGGTTTTTTCGTTTTTTAGGGCGACCAGAGAAAATGTGAATGCGACCAAGCTATAAATTTACGCAGAATCACTGCTGGTAACTGTCTTTCCGCTACCAAAGTTTCACAAAAAAATATTCATATTTAAGGGTTGTTTACTCTTGAGGTTTTTTCGTTTTTTAGTGCGACCAGAGAAAGTGTGAATGCGACCAAGCTATAAATTTACACATAAACATTGCTGGTAACTGTCTTTCTGCTACCAAAGTTCCACAAAAAAATATTCATATTTAAGGGTAGTTTACTCTTGAAGTTTTTTAATTTTTTAGTGCGACCAGAGAAAGTATGAATGCGACCAAGCTATAAATTTACACAAAATCACTGCTGGCTACTGCCTTTCCGCTACCAAAGTTTCACAACAACAAAAAATTCATATTTAAGGGTAGTTTACTCTTGAGTTTTTTTCGTTTTTTAGTGCCACCAGAGAAAGTGTGAATGCGACCAAGCTATAAATTTACTGGCAAAAAGCCACAGCCATAATTCGAACAACAACAACAACAACAACTATAAATTTACACCTAAACATTGCTGGTAACTGTCTTTCTGCTACCAAAGTTTCACAAAAAAATATTCATATTTAAGGGTAGTTTACTCTTGAAATTTTTAATATTTTAGTGCGACCAGAAAAAGTATGAATGCGACCAACCTATAAATTTACAGAGAATCACTGCTGCTAACTGTTTTTCCGATACCAAAGTTTCACAAAAAAAAATTCATATTTAAGGGTAGTTGACTGTTGAGGTTTTTTCGTTTTTTAGTGCGACCAGAGAAAGACAGTTAGCAGCAGTGATTCTCTGTAAATTTATAGCTTGGTCGCATTCCAACTTTTTCTGGTCGCACTAAAAAACTAAAAAACTTCAAGAGTAAACTACCCTTAAATATGAATATTTTTTTGTGACACTTTGGTATCGGAAAGACAGTAGCCAGCAGTGATTCTGTGTAAATTTATAGCTTGGTCGCATTCATACTTTCTCTGGTCGCACTAAAAAACGAAAAAACCTCAAGAGTACACAACCCTTAAATATGAATATTTTTTGTGAAACTTTGGCAGCAGAAAGATAGTTACCACCAGTGATTCTGTGTAAATTTATAGCTTGGTCGCATTCACACTTTCTCTGGTCGCACTAAAAAACGAAAAAACCTCAAGAGTAAACTACCCTTAAATATGAATTTTTTGTTGTTGTGAAACTTTGGTAGCGGAAAGGCAGTAGCCAGCAGTGATTTTGTGTAAATTTATAGCTTGGTCGCATTCATACTTTCTCTGGTCGCACTAAAAAACGAAAAATCCTCAAGAGTAAACTACCCTTAAATATGACTGTTTTTTTGTGAAACTTTGGCAGCAGAAAGATAGTTACCACCAGTGATTCTGTGTAAATTTATAGCTTGGTCGCATTCATACTTTCTCTGGTCGCACTAAAAAACGAAAAAACCTCAAGAGTAAACTACCCTTAAATATTAATATATTTTTGTGAAACTTTGGTAGCGGAAAGACAGTTGCCAGCAGTGATTCTGTATAAATTTATAGCTTGGTCGCATTCATACTTTCTCTGGTCGCACTAAAAAACGAAAAAACCTCAAGAGTAAACTACCCTTAAATATGAATATTTTTTTGTGAAACTTTGGCAGCAGAAAGATAGTTACCACCAGTGATTCTGTGTAAATTTATAGCTTGGTCGCATTCATACTTTCTCTGGTCGCACTAAAAAACGAAAAAACCTCAAGAGTAAACTACCCTTAAATATTAATATATTTTTGTGAAACTTTGGTAGCGGAAAGACAGTTGCCAGCAGTGATTCTGTATAAATTTATAGCTTGGTCGCATTCATACTTTCTCTGGTCGCACTAAAAAACGAAAAAACCTCAAGAGTAAACTACCCTTAAATATGAATATTTTTTTGTGAAACTTTGGCAGCAGAAAGATAGTTACCACCAGTGATTCTGTGTAAATTTATAGCTTGGTCGCATTCATACTTTCTCTGGTCGCACTAAAAAACGAAAAAACCCCAACAGTAAACTACCCTTAAATATGAATATATTTTTGTGAAACTTTGGCAGCAGAAAGATAGTTAGCACCAGTGATTCTGTGTAAATTTATAGCTTGGTCGCATTCATACTTTCTCTGGTCGCACTAAAAAACGAAAAAACCTCAAGAGTACACAACCCTTAAATATGAATATTTTTTGGGAAACTTTGGCAGCAGAAAGATAGTTACCACCAGTGATTCTGTGTAAATTTATAGCTTGGTCGCATTCACACTTTCTCTGGTCGCACTAAAAAACGAAAAAACCTCAAGAGTAAACTACCCTTAAATATGAATTTTTTGTTGTTGTGAAACTTTGGTAGCGGAAAGGCAGTAGCCAGCAGTGATTTTGTGTAAATTTATAGCTTGGTCGCATTCATACTTTCTCTGGTCGCACTAAAAAACGAAAAATCCTCAAGAGTAAACTACCCTTAAATATGACTGTTTTTTTGTGAAACTTTGGCAGCAGAAAGATAGTTACCACCAGTGATTCTGTGTAAATTTATAGCTTGGTCGCATTCATACTTTCTCTGGTCGCACTAAAAAACGAAAAAACCTCAAGAGTAAACTACCCTTAAATATTAATATATTTTTGTGAAACTTTGGTAGCGGAAAGACAGTTGCCAGCAGTGATTCTGTATAAATTTATAGCTTGGTCGCATTCATACTTTCTCTGGTCGCACTAAAAAACGAAAAAACCTCAAGAGTAAACTACCCTTAAATATGAATATTTTTTTGTGAAACTTTGGCAGCAGAAAGATAGTTACCACCAGTGATTCTGTGTAAATTTATAGCTTGGTCGCATTCATACTTTCTCTGGTCGCACTAAAAAACGAAAAAACCTCAAGAGTAAACTACCCTTAAATATTAATATATTTTTGTGAAACTTTGGTAGCGGAAAGACAGTTGCCAGCAGTGATTCTGTATAAATTTATAGCTTGGTCGCATTCATACTTTCTCTGGTCGCACTAAAAAACGAAAAAACCTCAAGAGTAAACTACCCTTAAATATTAATATATTTTTGTGAAACTTTGGTAGCGGAAAGACAGTTGCCAGCAGTGATTCTGTATAAATTTATAGCTTGGTCGCATTCATACTTTCTCTGGTCGCACTAAAAAACGAAAAAACCTCAAGAGTAAACTACCCTTAAATATGAATATTTTTTTGTGAAACTTTGGCAGCAGAAAGATAGTTACCACCAGTGATTCTGTGTAAATTTATAGCTTGGTCGCATTCATACTTTCTCTGGTCGCACTAAAAAACGAAAAAACCCCAACAGTAAACTACCCTTAAATATGAATATATTTTTGTGAAACTTTGGCAGCAGAAAGATAGTTAGCACCAGTGATTCTGTGTAAATTTATAGCTTGGTCGCATTCATACTTTCTCTGGTCGCACTAAAAAACGAAAAAACCTCAAGAGTACACAACCCTTAAATATGAATATTTTTTGTGAAACTTTGGCAGCAGAAAGATAGTTACCACCAGTGATTCTGTGTAAATTTATAGCTTGGTCGCATTCACACTTTCTCTGGTCGCACTAAAAAACGAAAAAACCTCAAGAGTAAACTACCCTTAAATATGAATTTTTTGTTGTTGTGAAACTTTGGTAGCGGAAAGGCAGTAGCCAGCAGTGATTTTGTGTAAATTTATAGCTTGGTCGCATTCATACTTTCTCTGGTCGCACTAAAAAACGAAAAATCCTCAAGAGTAAACTACCCTTAAATATGACTGTTTTTTTGTGAAACTTTGGCAGCAGAAAGATAGTTACCACCAGTGATTCTGTGTAAATTTATAGCTTGGTCGCATTCATACTTTCTCTGGTCGCACTAAAAAACGAAAAAACCTCAAGAGTAAACTACCCTTAAATATTAATATATTTTTGTGAAACTTTGGTAGCGGAAAGACAGTTGCCAGCAGTGATTCTGTATAAATTTATAGCTTGGTCGCATTCATACTTTCTCTGGTCGCACTAAAAAACGAAAAAACCTCAAGAGTAAACTACCCTTAAATATGAATATTTTTTTGTGAAACTTTGGCAGCAGAAAGATAGTTACCACCAGTGATTCTGTGTAAATTTATAGCTTGGTCGCATTCATACTTTCTCTGGTCGCACTAAAAAACGAAAAAACCTCAAGAGTAAACTACCCTTAAATATTAATATATTTTTGTGAAACTTTGGTAGCGGAAAGACAGTTGCCAGCAGTGATTCTGTATAAATTTATAGCTTGGTCGCATTCATACTTTCTCTGGTCGCACTAAAAAACGAAAAAACCTCAAGAGTAAACTACCCTTAAATATGAATATTTTTTTGTGAAACTTTGGCAGCAGAAAGATAGTTACCACCAGTGATTCTGTGTAAATTTATAGCTTGGTCGCATTCATACTTTCTCTGGTCGCACTAAAAAACGAAAAAACCCCAACAGTAAACTACCCTTAAATATGAATATATTTTTGTGAAACTTTGGCAGCAGAAAGATAGTTAGCACCAGTGATTCTGTGTAAATTTATAGCTTGGTCGCATTCATACTTTCTCTGGTCGCACTAAAAAACGAAAAATCCTCAAGAGTAAACTACCCTTAAATATGACTGTTTTTTGGTGAAACTTTGGTAGCGGAAAGACAGTTAGCAGCAGTCATTCTGTGTAAATTTATAGCTTGGTCGCATTCATACTTTCTCTGGTCGCACTAAAAAACGAAAAAACCCCAACAGTAAACTACCCTTAAATATGAATATACTTTTGTGAAACTTTGGTAGCAGAAAGACGGTTGCCAGCAATGATTATGTGTAAATTTATAGCTTGGTCGCATTCACACTTTCTCTGGTCGCACTAAAAAACGAAAAAACCTCAGGAGTAAACTACCCTTAAATATGAATATTTTTTTGTGAAACTTTGGTAGCGGAAAGACAGTTACCAGCAATAATTATGTGTAAATTTATAGCTTGGTCGCATTCATACTTTCTCTGGTCGCACTAAAAAACGAGAAAACCCCAACAGTAAACTACCCTTAAATATGAATATTTTTTTGTGAAACTTTGGCAGCAGAAAGATAGTTACCACCAGTGATTCTGTGTGAATTTATAGCTTGGTCGCATTCACACTTTCTCTGGTCGCACTAAAAAACGAAAAAACCTCAAGAGTAAACAACCCTTAAATATGAATATTTTTTTGTGAAACTTTGGCAGCAGAAAGATAGTTACCACCAGTGATTCTGTGTGAATTTATAGCTTGGTCGCATTCACACTTTCTCTGGTCGCACTAAGAAACGAAAAAACCCCAAGAGTAAACTACCCTTAAATATAAATATTTTTTTGTGAAACTTTGGTAGCGGAAAGACAGTTGCCAGCAGTGATTCTGTGTAAATTTATAGCTTGGTCGCATTTACACTTTCTCTGGTCGCACTAAAAAACGAAAAAACATCAAGAGTAAACTACCCTTAAATATTAAGATTTTTTTGTGAAACGTCGGTAGCAAAAAGACATCAACATTAGGATACAAAATATGAAATATCAAAGAAATACTTAAAGATTAAAGCCTCGGTCGGCAACATTTATTTTGGTCAGCAAATTACATCGTCCCCGATTTTTCATAAAGAACAGTTCGCTTTTAGAGGTAAAGAATTTTCGGGAAAAACCCTCAAATGAGCCCTAATTAGATCTTTTGGAACCTACTTCTCCGGTTCATTCAAAATTGTATTGTGAAGTCTTTTCTTCGAGAGCATCTAACCTGTTTCGAACTTCTTCCAAGTCTTGCACATTATTTAGGCAACATTGGTGTTCAATGCTTTTGGTTAAAAGACATCAACTTTTTCTATATCTGTGTTTGCCATGTCATTATGTTTATATACAAGTGTGACGCTAAGACCTTCTATTAGACGTATAGACAGAACTGAAAGTAATTCATTTCTGAAATTATGTATACGGGGGATATACACAAAGCTCTATCGATGAAAAATATTTGCGTTAAGATGCGACTTCTGGTTCCACCGAAAGTTGGCATTAACTCGCTTATTTTGAAGAGAATGTACGATTTTTGGTGAATTTTTATTTTAAAAAATTCACTAATAGAGAGGTATCGATGGTGAGACTTTGCAAAAAAATTTCAAATGAGCGCGAACTAGGACCCGTAGAACCCATATCCGGGGTCAGTTTCAATTTTTATATGTTTATATATATCCAACCGATAATTCAAAAAATAATTAACCGATTTCAATGAAACTCGGCAAGTGCCTTTCTTTTATTAATGGCTTGGATGAGTTCGTTAGCCAGGCAAATCGGACTGGGTTTTTCCGGAAACTTTTTAGTTTTCTTTCGAAAAAAATTCTTTTCTCCAAAAATACAAAGCTATTTCAATGAAATTTTGTGTATGTTGTCTTGCGCAAGGCCTTACTGCGTACCAAAATTCAACTTTCTAACTTTATAGAAAATTGAGTTATTCCAATTTTGAGGTTTTTTTTTCGAAAGAAATTTTTTCTCTGAAAATTACAAAGCTATTCTAATGAAATGAATAAGTTTCCTTGGGAAAGGTCTTACTACATACCAAAATTCAACTTTCTAAGTTTATAGAAAGTTGAGTTATTCAAATTTGAGCATTTAATAAAAATTCACTACCATAACGCACTTGCTGCGTCCCGAACTTTTTTATTTTATTTTTGAATTCTACCACAAATTTTAATGTTACGTTTAATTATTATTTACAAGGAGTGTGATGGAGAATTCTTAGCAGAACATGTCGTGTGTTTGCAGAAAGATATCCAGATAAACATAGACCAAATAATGACGTTACTAAGTGAATATTTGAACATGTGCTGAGTACTGATAAGCACACTTTGAGAACCCAAATCACCACAATACATTAAAAAAAACCTGCCGATCGTTTCACTAATAATAATAACACCACAGTAGACAAACTCCGCACCCAGAAGTCTTCGACTTGTGCGGGGGAGCTTACATACACATACAGACAAAGGACACCACCTATAACTCATCGGAAGCCGGACTTTCCACATTCGAGTGAAAAAGACCGACTGTCAGAATGCGGGACTTGAACCAGCGACCTTCTAGTCCAATTCGAGAGGTTACTCACCTCGCAAACTGAGCTACTCGGCCCGAAATTCCTCTGACGACGCTAACTCGGTTAGTGAAACGATCGTCAGGTTTTTTAAAATGTGTTGTGGTGATTTGGATTCTCCAAGTGTGCTTACCAAGTAATCACATGATTAAAAGGTTATTAAATAACTGTTCCAAGTATGGAATAATTAAATAGAAAATGATCAAAAGTAAGCCGTTGCCACTATGGTACCTTTTTTTAAACGTCTGTGTATTTCGGCGACTATGGCCAATCGCCGACGCGAGGGACCAGTTTCACTTCACTATCCTGAAAATTTTGCCAAACCCCGCCTTTCTGGAAGCAGGGTAGGGATCTGTAACGTGCCCAACATTGTATGGACACGGGACCGACGGCTTTCCGCCCCTTCCGAAGGGCGCAAGTGCAGACATTCAACTTGCTCAAATACAATGCCACAACCTCGGTTGATGTTTATGTTACAGTATGTACTGAAAAAGTGAAAGGAGAATCCTGGGATCGAAGCCAATACCCTTCGGTGCAGAGACTTGCGTTCTTATCCCTGGACCGCAGAGGCTCCAGTAGGGTACTATTAGTGTCTTGTCTATACATGTCAAACACAACATCTATCCCTTGAAACTATGTCTTGCTTTTGTTACTGATTTGACGTAGGTCTTAGGCGGGTTTCCCATGGTTTCTGCGTGGTTAGGCTTTCTTAAAGCTATCGCAAGTGCTTGCCAATCAATGATAAGCCACGATGAAGTTGCATGGAGGACGAGTGTCTTAGGAGACTATTTCTTGCGTTATCACACCTGCACGGACACCCGTTCCCAGTGAGTAATGTACCATTCTTCTCTACAAGTGATAAAGTAACAGGAAACAAAAAGAAGTTTCTGTTTTAGAACAGACGCCAAGTCAACTGGCCCACCAGTCTCGTATGGCGGAATTAGACGTTCTATAAACTTCTCTACCTCAAGTATGGATGGATTTGTGAACATTGTCCTTGGTTTCTTTAACCACCTCATATAGACGTTCAATTTTTGGTTTTCTAATCAGTAGTTTCTTGACATAGTCGTGTTTCTCCTGTCGTGTAAATAGTCATATATTTTACTTCCACATCGTCAATACGTGTGGAAGTATGGCGTCGTCGACAAAAATTTCAAAAAATTGTTTTCGCTTAAACGTCCTAAAAAGTATCAAAACATAGAAAACATGATTTGGGAACGAACATTTTTTGTCTGTCGATCTGTATGTCTGTAGACACGATAACTTTAGAACGAATTGAGATATCGTGCTCCAATTTGGTATACAGTTAGCAACCAACAAACGAACGGTTCGGGTTGTTTTTGGGTAAAATCGTTCTAGGGGGTAGGGGATCAAATGGAGGTGATTTGGTGAAAATTGAAATTTTTTCGTTAAAACTCGAGTAACGTTTTAGAAGTTTACGAGTACAGGAATATGAATAATTTCTTTGTGGTCAAGTCAAAGACCTTAAATTCATTTCATGAGAATGTCTTTTTGAGGAGAGTAGATTGTCACAGCTATGTGGAAGTTAGATTCAATTTGCAGCACTATTTATAATATAGCTAATGCCTTCATCATCAACACTGCAAATTGTATCATAACTTCCACATAGCTGTGATAATTTACTCTCCTCAAAAAGACATTCTCTTGGAATGAACTTAGGGCCCATGACTTTGCCACAAAGAAAATATTTTTATTCCTGTACCCATAAACTTCTAAAGCGTTATATTACTCGAGTTTTATTGGAAAATGTCAATTTTCACCAAATCACCCCCCATTAATGCCCTAAACTCTGGAGCGATTTTACCCAAAACAATCTGAACCGTTCGTCTGTCGGGTGCTAACTGTATACCAAATTTGAAGCCTATATCTCAAATTTGGTATACTATACTTTGTCCCTATATTAGGGTAGAAATGGGTCAGGGCGGACAGTTTACTAAATTGTTAGTTGGTTGTATACAGTCTCTATTTTTTAACATTCTGTGTTATTTGGAGCTGCCATGATAACATACTACTTGGTTCCGCAACGAGGTGGCGGCACGTGCTTCGTGCCTTACATCTAACTTAGTGTTGAAAGGCTGGCTACCATAGCCGTATTACTTTATAGGTGTATTTTCGCTGCAATTAGTATGCCGTTCTGACGAGCTCTAATTAGAGCGAAACCGGTCTACGGTTCTAATTGTGGTGAGAATGCATCTAGCCTTACATATAGACATACATACATACAGACCGACAGACAAAAAAATGTTCGTTTCCAAATCATGTTTTCTAAATGTTTTGACACTTTTTACGACGTTGAAACGAGAAAAAAAATGTTTGAAATTTTTGTCGCCGATACCACACGTTGTGACGATGTGGAAGGTAAATGGCTTAGTGACCATTTTCTTTTTAAATTCAATGTCAAATACCTACTTGAAATACGGCTTTAGAACAGGATTAATCATATTCAGCATATTCTAATTATGCCAAAAAGTGGTTACCAATTTTACATCAAAATACACCCCGAAGTGTACACAACGCATAATTTTCGAATATATACCTCTATTACAGTAAACAGTAAATAGTGTATTTTCTCCATCAATGTTCACATGGGTCGTCAAAATACAATACAATCATCATCATCATATAAAACAAACAGGCATAAAATATGTATACATAAAAGTCTTAAGTTAACAAAGATAAAACCCTAATCAATAAGACAAACTGCTAAAATACATTCGTAAACAAAACCAAATAAACAAAGCAAACGAGACATATATTCAATTCGCCCGCGAAGTTTTATCCAGACCCATTATTTTGGAGTTTTTTGTGAATGTTTCTAAAAATAATCGAAAATTATATTAGTGAGTTTTCTTAAAAAAAAATCACTAATGAGGAGATCCCGACTTTTGAATTTTGAAAAAATTTCTTCAAATTGCCGCGAACTAGGCCCCCTAGAACCCATATCCAGGTTCAGTTTCAATTTATATATATATATATATATATATATATATATATATATATATATATATATATATATATATATATATATATATATATATATATATATATATATGTATGTATCACACCGATAACTCAAACAATAATAATCCGATTTTGATCAAATTTGGCACATACCTTCCTTTTGCAAGTGGCTTGGATAAGTTCGTTACTCAGGAAAATCGGCCCAGGTTTGTGTTTTATTTAGAAAAAAAATTATATCTCCGGAAGTAACAAAGTAAGGGCAACCAAATTAGGAAGCTGGTTTCTGTCATAAAGTCGTTATTTTCCTTGATTTCGTTATAATATGAGCAAAAAATCTATTGTAAATCGAAATTGTTTTGTGTAAATTTTAAAACATTGAACCAATGTATTACGGGATATAGCTGCTAGTAGACACATGTAGAGCATAGCTCACTGGCCTAAGTCCCTGTACATCGGATAATCAAATTCAATTGACTCCTTTATGAGAAGTTCGAATCCTAGTTAGTGATTTTACTTTTTTCAATTTTTTTAGTCTCATATCACTTTACCGTTATCTAATCAGATTGTTGTTATTCGGATGAATTTTTTAGCGAGTTTTTGTATTAAAAATTGTTAGACAAAGAGGAGATGAAAGTTTTAAGACTTAATTCAATTTGAATAGCATATCTGGTTGCTTGTTCTTGCCCTAACTTACTGAAACCGTTCCATATTTAATACAGTTGTAGACTTTTCCCGTGGCTTCACAAGTGCTTGTTTTAGTGAATTTTCTTTAAAAAAATTCACTAACGAGGAGATTCCGATTTTTGAATTTAGAAAAAATTTCTTCAAATGAGCGCGAACTAGGCCCACTAGAATCCACATCCACCAGGGTCAGTTTGAATTATATATATATATATATATATATATATATATATATATATATATATATATATATATATATATATATATATATATATATATATATATAAAGGGTGAACAATTTACCAAAATTTAGGTCTGTAAGTTTAAAGACAAAATAGTTAGAGGCATTTAAAGAAAAAAAATGGGGTTTTCCTCAAAACGTCAAAAGTCGCGATTTGAAACGTCAAAATTAGCAACATTTAGGCAAAGAACCTGACAGAAATACGGATTATGTATAGAGTATTCTGCAAATCCTTAACTTTCAGCCTAAACCATCATTGCCCTTCATTTTAATAAAATATTTCCAGAAAATTCATTTCAAATAGACACTTTCCCTGATGCTTTAGAAGTAGTTTTAGTTAAATTTATGGCTTAACGGTCTATAATTTTTAGCTAATTTTCATAGAAAAAAATCGTTAATGAGGAGACCGCGGCTTTTGAATTCTAAAAAGATTTCTTCAAATGAGCGCAAACTAGGTCCCCTAGAATCCATATCCGGGTTGACTTTCTGTTTACATATATACCGTGTGACGCATTTCTCCGGTAAAGCTCAATATAATTGTTTTAATGCAAGATACGAGAAAAAATTGTATACGTTACCTATAGGTTGTTTTGAGCTGCATCTTATAAAATTATTTTGGTTGGTGATACCTACTTTTTTAGTGAATTTTCTTTAAAAAAATTCACTAATGAGGAGATCCCGACTTTTGAATTTTGAAAAAATTTCTTCAAATGACCGCGAACTAGGCCCCCTAGAACACATATCCGGGGTCAGTTTCAATTTTTATATGTTTATATATATATATATATATATATATATATATATATATATATATATATATATATATATATATATATATATATATATATATATATATATATATCCGGAAGTAACAAAGTAAGGGCAGCCAAATTTGGTACACAGATTTATACAATTACAGGTAAATCACCTACCTGGTACGCTAGTTTATATCGTTATAGGTGAGCTACCTACCAACATTTAGCTATGTAGCTCAAAAGACAAAAAAGTTATAGGCATTTAAAGAAAAATAAATTGGGGTTTTCCTCAAAACGTCAAAGTTGCGATTTAAAACGTCAAAATCGGCAACATTTAGGCAAAGAACTTGAATCTAATACGGGATATGGAAATCAAATGTCTCAAGAAGGATGTTTTACAAACTCTGAAGTTTTAGTTTCAACCGTCATTGTCCTTCATTTTACTAAAATGTTTCCAGAAAATTCATTTCAAATAGACCCTTTCTCTGATGCTTGGCAGTAGCCTTAGCTTTAGAGTTTATCGTTTAATGGTATATAATTTTTGTCGAATTTTCGTCAAAAATCAATAAAGCTCAATATATCCGTTATTATACAAGATATGAAGAAAATTTGTATATATTAATTATAGGGTGTCTTGAGCTACATCTTAAAAAAATATTTCTACAATCACAGGATGGCCCATAAGTCGTTGGTGATACAAATTTTCTTCTTTTTTTTTTTTAATCAAACACGCCTTATGTTATTGCATTTTTGAATTTTTCAGCGATGCATGTTTGTAAGAAAAGAAATTCGGGACGCAGCAAGTGCGTTATGGTAGCGAATTTTCATTAAATGCTTCAAATTTGAATAGCTCAATTTGCTATTAACCTATAAGGTTGACCAAGAAACGAGTTTTTCCGGGAACACTTTAAGTTTGCTTTTGGAAATTTTTGTACATTTTCACACAATAAAGTTATTTTTATGAAACATGGCACATTGTTTTTACTATATAGGTTATACTGGTAACCAAAATTGATGCCTGCTTTCTTAAAAAGGAAACACACATATTTGCAATTAAAAACATTTTAATGAAAATTCACTACCATAACGCACTTGCTGCGTCCAGAGTTTTTTTAACATTCCTTATTGCAATTTTGCATTTTTCATCGAAATATGATGCATGTTTGTAAAAAAAATCGAGACGCAGTAAGTGGGTTTTAGTAGCGAATTTTCATTAAACGCTTCAAAATTCAATAACGCAATTTGCTATTAACCTAAGGTTCGTCAGCTAGGAAACGAGTTTTCTCGGAAATGTTTTAAGTTTATTTTCGGATTTTTTTTTACATTACAAACAAGTTATGTTGGTAAAATATGGTACATTGTTCCTACTATATAGGTTATACCGGTGACCAAATTGATTCCTGCTTGCATTAAAGAGACATATTTTCTATTAAAAATATTATAAGAAAATTCATTTCCATAACGCACTTGCTGCGTCCAGGCTTTTTAATAGCGTTTTCATTCAAACGTCATCCTTTTGCTGTTTTAATGCTTTAATAAAAAACAAAGCTAACGCATTCTGAAACATAAACATGCGTAGGAGTTGTGCACTTGGTTGCTGTTATTTCGGTAGCCGCCAAAAGAAATAAATATTATTTGATTCTTCAGGACACCCACTTTAACATGACAAACAGCAGGGAATGTGATTCTTAAAAATCATTTACTACTAATGACGCCGAATGCAGCTGTAAGTAATTAAGTGGTTTTCGAAGAATGAATTTAGAATGTCTCAAGCTTTTGTGTTCCGATTCTCTTATCTTGAAACTGGCGAGATTATCACGGCATAGATATATTAGTATTTCCTTGCACATATCTTGCGCCTGCTCTTGTTCAACAAAAATACAGGCGGCTGTTAGCAAGTTACAATATTATTATTAATATTACATTATTATGTAGTTTTTTTTTGTATGTCCATTATAAATGACGTTTGGTGTCATGGCAAGTTATAAATTAGTGTTATAATTAGAATGATATCAAGTTAAAGTATTTTTGTAACATTATGAAATTAATAACACGAAGCATGTGTTGTTTTATTTCCATCGTACTATGTACTATATAATACACTACGTGGCGAAAGTATGGGCTAAATTGTAAAAAAATGTCTGGACGCAGCAAGGGCGTTATGGTAGTGAATTTTCATTAAAATGTGTTTAATAGGAAATACATTTTTTTTTAAGAAAGCTTGCATCAAATTTGGTTACCAGTATCACCTATATAGGAGAAACAATGTACCATATTTCATCAAAATAACTTTATTGTTTGAAAATGTACAAAAATCTTCCGAAAAGAAACTTACAATGTGCTCAAAAAACTGGTTTCCTGGCCAACGAACCTTAGGTTAATAATAAATTAAGCTATCGAAAGAAACATTTTATGAAAAATCACTACCATAACGCACTTGCTGAGTCCCGAATTTATTTTCTTACAAACATGCATTATCTTTCAATGGAAAATGCAAAAATTGCAATAATATAAGGCGTGCTCGATTAGGAAAAAAATTGCATGACCAGCTACTTGTGTGCCATCTGTGATTGTACAAATAATTTTATAAGATGCAGCTCCAGACATCGTATAATTAACATATTAATTTTTTTCTCATATCTTGTATAATAATAGATATATTGAGCTTTACCCTAGAAA
>OZ023263.1:44367638-44400138 GCA_964006375.1 Tillus elongatus | reverse complement strand
GGAGGGAAACTAGGTTGTTTGGTGGTTGGGGTAAATTACCCAGTCGACTGTAAATCATAAACCAAACATGTTCGATTGGTGACAAGTCTGGGGAGCTAGAAGGCCATGGAAGCAGGGTCACGTTATTTTCTTGTAATAACCTTGTAGTAACCATTGCTGTATGAGGACGTGCATTACCTTGTTGGAAAGGGATTAAATTAACTCTCATAGGTATGGCAGGGCAACAGGTTGCAGTACGTTTAGTATGTAATCATTTGTATTCAAATTTCTGTCAATAAAAATTAGAGGTGACCTGCTACCGTATGTTATCGCACCCCATACCATCATCCCCAGTGTTAGGACCGTATGCCGTTTCACAGCAAACTTTAAATTTCTGCGTTCCCCACGTAATCGTTACACACTTCTGCGACTATCATGGACCCAAAGACATAATTGGGACTCGTCAGAGAACACAACACAATCAATTTCACCATACCAATTTGACTGCCGTTACACCACTCAAGCCGAGCAGCACGATGTAGAGGTGTCAGTGGGAGACATAAAAATGGCCTATACGAAGGCAACCTAAAAGCGCGTATTCTGCGATATATTTTTCCATAAAGACTCTTTGTTGTAAAGCTTTTAACTAAGCATTTACAATCGATTTTATTGTGGAAATTCTGTCTTGTAAAGTCGCAATCCTCGAATAACGATCTTCCCGTTCTTAAGTTGCCCGAGTTCGTCGGGATCCATGACGATGGTTTTGGATTCCTTCTTCAGACCACCTGGATAAACAATGTAATACTAATACTGTTGACACACTGCGTCCTATGCGGTCGGAAATTTGACTGACTGAAAAACTGGCTGCCCTCATACCAAAAATGTACCCCCTTTCGAATTCTCTTAAATAATAATAATAATAATAATAATAATAATAATAATAATAATAATAATAATAATAATAATAATAATAAAAATAATAATAATAATAATAATAATAATAATAATAATAATAATAACAAATCGCCTTAATTTACCAAGAGTAGACAATCCACATCTAACCTTTTAGACTACAAATTTGAACTGTCTTTACTCCACAAAAAAATGATTGTAATTGTTCCCTTAATGACGCCTAGGCATAATGACGTAAAAACTTGAGCACAAATCGCTACGAAATATTGCTTCAAAGTTAAGGAAACGCAAATTTAAAGAGAATTTTTTTTTTACAAAACACCATTAAAAATATCCGCACTCAGCAGGTGCGTTATGGTAGTAAATTTTCATAGAAATGTCTTGGATGAGTTCGTTAATCGGGAAAATCGGACAAGGTTTTCCGGGAAAACTTTTAGTTTTCTTTCAAAAAAAAATTTTTTCTCCAAAAATTACAAAGCTATTTTAATTAAATTTAACGGATACGTTGCCTTAGACAAGGCCTTACTATATACCCAAATCCAACTTTGTAAAGTTACAGAAGATTGAGTTCTTCCATTTTCAGTTTTCTTTCGAAAAAAAGTTTTTTCTCCGAAAATTACCAACAGATTTTAATGAAATTTGGTGGATGTGTTTCCTTGGGAAATACCTTACTAGCTACTTAAATTCAACTTTACAAGTTTATAGAAAATTGAGTTAATCAAATTTGAAACATTTAATAAAAATTCACTACCATAACGCACTTGCTGCGTCCCGAACTTTTTTAATTTAGAAAAACATTGATGTTATGAAGGTTTGCGCGGTAAGTACGTCATGATTTAAATACAGTTAAATGCTAATGACTGTCCATTGACTTAATAACTTTGTAATCGATTTCAATAATTGCAAATAAGCATGACTAAACATATGTATCTTCATTGTCAGTGCATTTGTCACAAAAGAAACATAAATCATGTCAAATGGTAAAATAAATGTATGTATTGATCGATTTTAGTTTTTTTTTTGTACCAGGAAACCATTGTTGTCACTTCTACGGATTAAATATTTAATTAGGTAAATACTAAATTGAATAAGCATTTATTTAAAATAAATCGCAATGTCCTACAGTTTAGTCCACAATTAAATTATAACAAAAAGTCTGTACCGTAGCTGACATCAATTCTCTAATTTTTGCGTGCCTCTCCATAACGTTACTAGAAAAAAAACTACCAGACGCAGCAAGTGCGTTATGGTAGTGAAATTTCATAGAAATGATCTACGCTTGTTTTTACAAAAATCATATATGCGACAAGAAAAATTAAAATTTGCCTTCAATGTTTAATAGATTTTTTAGCACACACAATATTTTGGTCTTGTGCAGTGGATTGACCTCCAGCCGTACCCAGATTGTTTTTTATTAAATACTTATAACTTTGTTTGCTTTAAACTTGAGATCTAAATTTTGGCACATAATATTTTATGACGTTAACCTGCGTACCAAATTTGATTGTCATAGATTTGTTATTTTCGGAGATACAAAACTTTTCGGAAAGAAAACCAAAAATTTTCCCGGAAAATCTGTTCTGATTTTCCCGGATAACGAACTTATTCAAGCCACATACAAAAGGAAGGTACATGCCAATTTTCAGCAAAATCAATCTATTAACCTAACATAAAAAATTTAAGTGATCCCGGATATAGGATTATAGAGATCTCAGTTCGCGCACATTTGAACAATTTTTTTCAAAATTTAAAGGTAGCGTCTTTTCAATAGCGAATTTCTAAAAGAATTCGGTTAAGAATAATAGATTATTTGATCACAAACTTTATAACTTGAACCATTGCGAAAGCATCAGAGAAAGGGTCTATTGTAAATAAATTTTCTGCAAATATTTTAGTAAAGTAAAGGACAATGACGGTTGAAGCAGAAACTTGAGGCTTTGTAAGACAAACTTCTTACGACGTTTTTTCTAGAGAAACTGGATTCGCTTTAGGATATTTCTACGGTTCAGATTCGGGTTAAATGTAATGCCGCGAAATACTTAATTGTTCGAATTAAAATAAAATGCGCGCATTAACATTACTAATTTATAAAGACTAGCATCGTGGTTCTAATTACCCGTTTAAGACTCTGTGAAGGACCAGAAGAATTGTTTGGAGGGCAGATTTATGAATACACGTGGTAAAATTAATAACAATTTAATATGAGTTACAAGTTAAATATAGAGAAATGAATGTTGTGATCTAATAAAGATACAATAAAAAAGGTGACAATTGGACAATTGGAGCTGGGTAGGTTGTAGGCTGCCGTACCCAACACACTGAGGCTGCGCATGGTACCTGGGGCTTCGTCCAAGGGCCAAGGTGTTTCACGTGTTCAGATGACGACCATGAAGACTTGCGGTGTGTTGATGCCGTGGTTAAATGGATTTCTGAGCACGGGTCCGTTGCTCGTCGAAAGACTCTTCCAATACAAGGCTGACGAACCTGTCTACATGTCTGTGGAGACACCCGTGGTTCTTGACTCCGTGCCGCGGGTCAGACGGTCTCCCTGTGATGCTCCCTGACAGCTGGAACGCGCACGGAGTTAACTGTGAGGTGACCACAGCATAATCAGGTATTATGCTGTGTCTTGACTACCGCTCACGGTTCAGCCTGACTTAAATGACCTTGCTGGACGCTGGATGAGATGGCAGTGGTTGATTCTTGAGCTCTCTCGTAGCTGCTGACGCTTGAAGACACCTGTCCCACTGTTGGTTGTACTTGCGCCTTCGGTGGCTGTTACTGCCAACGGTTACAGGTGTGCCAATGTCGTCTCTGCGCCTCTAGTTTGTGTGAGGGGCATCAGTGCAGGTTTGCCGACTAAGCATGGACAGGGTGAACTCGGGAAGATTGAGGGTGAGGATTAACAATATTAGGACACAATAATATTGGCTTGTATGACGTTTAAATTCGCAATTTTGACGTCTTAAGGAAAACCATAATATTTTAAAAGTAATTGTTTTATTATTCCTCGGCTTGCGCCAATAAAACCTAACCTTGTCTATAATGTCTGCTGGATAACGTGGTAGATTCTCCGCCATATGCTAAAAGGTGACCTAAGGCGGTTTCAGAAGGAGAAAATGAAAAAAAATACCGCTGATTTCATTTGTGTTGGGGTTTAGTTTATGACAATGCCCGGCAGTACGACTTAATATTTTCAAATCGGTGGATAGGGGGGCGACGATCGTTAGAATGGTCAGAACGATCACACGATCTTACGCTATGGGATCAGTGAAAAGTATGGTATAACAAACTAAACCACGCCACTGACTTAAAAAGTACAGTAACGATTGCGATTAGGTCGGTCACCCCTCAGATGTTGATTAACGTTAGAAGGCATTTTTATTTATGATTAGAATGCTGCCAAGACGTTCAAAATATGCATTTTGAATATCTTCTACATAAGGAGTGATGTATTTTTTATTTTTTCTTGTTATCAAAAATGAAGGGCGATTGGTTATTAATTTTACTTCCACATCGTCAATACGTGTGGAAGTGTGGCATCGGCGACACAAATTTCAAAAAAAAAAAAAATTCGCTTAAACGTCGTAAAGAGTGTCAAAACATATAGAAAACATGATTTGGGAACGAGATTTTTGTGTGTCGTCTTCAAATTTGGTATACAGTTAGCAACCGATATATGAACGGTTCGGATGCTGGGTAAAATCGCTCCAGGGAGTAGGGGGTGATATATTGAAATATGAAATTTTTTCGTTAAAACCCGAGTAATATAACGTTTTAGTGAATTTTCGTAGAAAAAATTCACTAATGGGGAGATCCCGACTTTTGAATTTTGAAAAAATTTTTGCAAATGAGCGCGAACTAGGACCCCTAGAACCCATATCCGGGGTCAGTTTCAATTTTTATATGTTTATATATATATATATATATATATATATATATATATATATATATATATATATATATATATATATATATATATATATATATGTATCACACCGATAACTCAAAAAATAATGGGCCGATTTTGATAAAATTTGGCATGTACCTTTCTTTTGTTAATAGCTTGGATAAGTTCGTTAGTCAGGAAAATCGGACGAGGTTTTCCGGGAAAATTTTGCGTTTTCATTCAAAAAAAATTCATATCTCAAAAAGTAATAAGCCGATTTTAATAAAATTTGGCACATACCTTCCTTTTGTAAATGGCTTTGACATATTTGTTAGTCAGGAAAATCGGACGTGGTTTTCCGGGAAGATTTTGAGTTTTCATTTGAAAAAAATTCATATCTCAAAAAGTAATAAGCCGATTTTAATAAAATTTGGCATATACCTTCCTTTTATAAATGGCTTTGACAAGTTCGTTATTCAGAAAAATTGGACAAGGTTTTCCGGGAAAATTTTGAGTTTTCATTTGAAAAAATTTTTTATCTTAAAAAATAAAAAAATCTATGATAATCAAATTTGGTAGGTAGGTTTACGATATAAAAAGTAAACTATACACCAAAATTTAGATTTCTATGTTACAAGAAAAAAAAGTTATAATAAAATATTTTGTGCCAGATCATTTCTATGAAAATTCACTACCATTACGCACTTGCTGCGTCCCGAGATTTTTTGGTTTGTTTATTAGAAAACTTTCAATTTCATTAAGCATCTGGTATTCTGTACTGAAATTTGATATCATTTCTCAATAGATTAAAATACCTTTCCCCAGTTAAATTATTTTCAAAAAAGAACGGACCAACAATGAAGTTATCTGAACTTTTTTAAAATTAACTGTCTAATCTACGAATAAAAATAACAGTTTTTTAGCTAATAAGCCGCATCAAACATTAATACCAAATCTGTCTTGCAATCGTCTTTCTTTCTTTAGATGGGGATTTTCATTTGCCCAATAATGCCTATTATGGCGATTATACACACCATAATTTGTAAATCCGGATTCACTAGTCCATATTATTTTCAAATGAAAATTTCCATCTTGCTGACATTGTCCTTGATACCATCTGCAGACTTGATGTCGCTCAAGGTAATCGTCAACATTTAAGCCTTGTACGACTGTAGGTTTGTATGGATGGTAATGACTTTGTTTTAATACACGGTGTACCGTACTTTTTGGAACGTGAATTTGTTCATCATAAAACCGAACAGTTTGCGGAGGGTTTTCGTTTGAAACCTGTAAGACGGCATTATTTCTTTCTTTATTTCTATGCATTGGTAGTTTCTTTGCGTGGAAGCTACCGTCGTTCAATAGATTGGTCACTGTCCTGCGAAATATTTTGGTGTTTGGTTGTCGTCTTTCTGGGTAGTTGTTTTGATATGAATTTGCAGCTGCCTCAGTATTTCGGTTAGAACAAATAAAACATTCCAACATGTCAAATTATTCTTCATTACTGAACATATTGCTGAATAATATTTAAAATGAACAGGAAACAAACTATTTAGTACAAAATTTATAGAACGTGTTAAATACACCTTAAATTGTTTAGATAATTAAGAATGACAGTACCCTTAATTGTCGCGATAGTGTTATATCCATATCTACCTTTCTTCTGTTGTTTTTCAGCTGACTTACGTTTAAAAATCAAACAATTTTCAAAGGCGTCTTCGTAAATCATTAGTCTGGTTTTATTGAGTTATGTTCGTAAATTTAGTTATTTGCTAGGTTTAACTATTTAATTAAATTTAACAATTTTTTAGGATAATGTTGTAATGTCAAATATCATTTGTAATAATGGGCCGATTCATTAATGTGCTCAAAGTTCATTTTTTTAAATTATGAATCATTACGGAAAATTATGTTGAAAGTAGAAGTATATTGTTAGACTCCATGGCCTACTGCTTCTTGAACCCTTTTATTGTCATTTATTTTCTGGTATTGGATTTCATAGCCTACTATCCTCAAAACGGTTTTTCTCCAAATTGTCAGTGCAATTAGAAGATTTCTCAAGCATGTTGTACATCATTGCAAAGCTCTTTTCACAGGCTATCATATGAGCGCAAAATCCAATATGGCTGCCATAATAAATAAATAATAAAAACAAACGTTGATACCTGTAGCTCAAAAGCAAATGACAATCCAAAGTTGAGAATAGCACAAAAAGATTACCCTGTAAAAAGTGTCCTGATAACGTGCAAGTCTTAGACATGTCAGATCAACGCCTACTTAAAAATTTAAGGAAAAAGAAATCGACAAATTTTGTTTTTTTCAAAATAACTCAAAAACTAACAGAGGCAGGGCAAAATATAAGTCATATTTGGAACGAGCATGAAATTCTATAAAACATTGCTGATTTATCCGTCTCGCTATCTCTAATAATAACAGAGATAGCAATACATTTCCATCCAGTTTGGGACACATTATATATATATATATATATATATATATATATATATATATATATATATATATATATATATATATATATATATATATATATATGCATATAAATAGTGAAACTGACCCCGTATATGTGTTCCCGCGCTCATTTTAGTAGCGATCTCCTCATTACTGAATTTAAAAGAAATTGACCAGAAAAACTTGCCTTTTATGCTTTTCATCGATTTGTCATCTCATCAACACCAAACTAGACAACCTTTATTCAATTACACACCCAAAATGGCATAATTTTATTGTTAAAACATTGATTTATCACTTTATACAAAAACGCGGTGTAAGAAACCTAATAATGGTGAACATTTATTTTCTAACATTTTGTCTGAAGAGAAACGGCGGTAGTAAAATATGGTAATAAAGGTCTGTCAGTCAAGTAAGGGGAGAACTTTTCATTCCATTTGGACTCCAATTTCTGACAAGTCGTGCGCTGAGAGGTTGCTTTTTAATTAATCTAAACTTTTCTTCTAACGCGGTTTCTGAGAGAGAAAATCAAAAAAATACCGCTGCTTTCATGTTGTGTTGGGGTTTAGATTATGGCAAAAACAGAAAAACAAACAAAAGTGTTTTTATATGGGATGTTATTGTATGTTTGTGTGCACAAAATTAAGCAATTACTTGGTTACGAAAATGAAAGGTTTCGTTTGTTTTTTTATGTTCTCTGAAGCTCTGAATAAAATAAAATAAAATGTTTCGTTGTTACTCTATTTGTGTTTATATTAATAAATAATACAGAAAACATTTGTGCATTGAGTTCAGTTTGTAAGTAATTAACAAAAAATTTAAAACATTCAGGCAAGGCGAGTTAATTAATTTTTTTATTCATTTATTTAAATGGTTAACAAAAACCATTTCACTTTACAGCGCATTAAAAATATAGATTTTTTTATTCACGTAAATAGAGAGTTACAATGATTTCACAAAAATGCTAACACAAGGAGAATAAATCCAACCTAGCACACAAAAGTCAAGGATTTGTGTGTGGGTATGAAATCTAAATATCATTCTTCACAATTGTTAAATTTACCAGCGCAAAATCGCAACCTCAAAGCAAACAGCGCATGACTACAAGCAGAATTACAATACCTATTCAATTTACATTATACCAACATCACTTACAAAACTAAACATTCCTAACCATCGTAACAATTAAAAAGTCTGAACGCAGCAAGTGCATTATAGAAGTAAATTTTCATAAAAATGTTTTTAATAGCAAATGCGAGAAGGCATCAATCTGATTATCGGTATAGCCTATATAGTAGAAACAATGTACTATATTTTATCAAAATTACTTATTGTTTGAATATGTACAAAAAATTTCGGAAAATAAACTTAAATGTTGGTTTCCCAACAAAGCTTACGCTAATAACAGATTGGGTTATTTAAATTTGAAGCATTTAATGAAAATCCGCTACCAAAACGCACTTACTGCGTCCAGATTTTTTTCTTACAAACATGCATCATATTTCGATAAAAAATGTAAAACTGCATTAACAAATTTGTACTACGAAAATTAGCTAAGAGTTATAGACCGTAACCATAAACTTAACGAAACCTACAGCGAAAGCATCAACTTAACTAAACCGACAGCCAAAGCATCAGAGAAAGGGTCTATTTGAAATGAATTTTCTGTAAATATTTTAGTAAAATGAAGGGCAATGACGGTTGAAGCTGAGACTTACGGGTTCGCAGAGCACTTTTCCTGCAACATTTTCTTTTCACAATCCGTATTTGTTTCACGTTCTTTGCCTAAACATTGCCAATTTTGACGTTTCAAATCGCGACTTTGACGTTTTGAGAAAAACTCCAAATTTCTTTGCTTTAACTGCCAATAACTTTTTTGTATTGAAACTTAGATACCTAAGTTTTGGTATATGGTTCACTCTTTATAATACAAACACGCGTACCAAATCTGGTTAGTTTTTTTTTTAGAAAGAAATCACAAAATTTTCAGAGACAATTTTCCTGGCTAACGAACCTATCCAAGCCACTTGCAAAAGGAACGTACTCAACAAATTTTATCAAGATCGGCCCATTAGTTTTTGAGTTATCGGTGTCATACATATATGTATATATATATATATATATATATATATATATATATATATATATATATATATATATATATATATATATATATATATATATATATATATATATATATAAAAACACATAAAAATTCAAACTAACCCCGGATATGTGGTCTAGGGGGCCTAATTAGCGCTCATTTGAATAAATTTTTTTTAACTCAAAAGTCGGGATCCCCTCTTTAGTGAATTTTTTAAAGAAAATTTACTAAAAATGGTAACACTCTAAAATCAAAGAGAAAACAGCAAGGCTAACAAAACCAAACACCCAAAATCATTAAAATAGGAACAATTTTTCAAATCCACACACAAAGTAATATGAGAATATTTTGTTTTGAAAAATACACATACATGTTGTTCAAATTTGATATTGGAAAAAAAAGTCCTCTTTTATAGATGACAGGAAGAAGTAAATACAAATAAATTTCATTCGCAGTTAAAATTAAGACATCTGCGATGTCTGTTTTAATAAGTTTTCTTTTAAAAAGTCACTAATTGGGACATCTCGATTTTTGAATTTTGAAAAACATTCTTTAAATGAGCGCGTACTGGCCCCACTAGAATACATATCCGGAGTCAGTTTTAATTTCTAAATGTTTATATATATATATATATATATATATATATATATATATATATATATATATATATATATATATATATATATATATATATATATATATTTATATATATATATATATATATATATATATATATATATATATATATATATATATATATATATATATATATATCACGGATAACTCAAAAAATAATAGGCCCATTTTGATCAAATTTGGTGAGTACCTTCCTTTTGCAAGTGGCTTGAATAAGTTCGTTAGCCAGGAAACTCAGATCAGTTTTTCCAAGAAAAGGGGTATGGTTATTTTGGGATCACCACTTTTTTCAGCGGCCACGAATAAAACTGGCATATTTTGATATGTAACAGTGGTAAAAAAGATTTCAAACGTGGATTGGAGCTGAGATATACAGGGTGATTCATTAGGTGAGCGACATTCATATCTTGGTAACTATGACAATTAGAGTTTTGGGAAAAAAACTGTTCGAAAGGTTTTTTCAAGTATAATTCAGATGATATTTTTTATTTCTAAATTCTTGCCACCAGATGGCGCTTTTTTGGATGAAACTTTTTGAAGGCTGTTATCTCAAAATATTTCTATTACAATGTTACCTTTTTTACTTTTCCTGAAACCCCGAGTCTATATTAGTTGCGAACCTCTTATACAGGGTTTTCACGGGAATTGTTTAGAATAGCTATCTCCGTCATTATTGGAGGTACAATGTGATTCAAATATGGAACATTTTTCAGCTTTTCACGAGCATCTCGTTTCTGACGCGGTAATATAAACAATACTGCACAGATTTCATACGTCTTGAACAATAATTTGGCAGATACTTTACTTTTCTAAATGTGACTTAAGTTTTCTTCTGGAAATCTTCTGTACAACTTTAATGAAATTTGTAATACAAGTATATTTTAAAGAGACTTACACTATCTGCAGATAAAGCAAAATTTAGTTCTTTTTTTTTATAATATTATTGGCTGCGGCATCTCAGGCCATTAGCACATTCTTTCCCATCATTTAATATTATTTACAAATTTTCCAGACAAAGTCAACTTGGCTCGCCCGGGAATCGAACCCGGGACCTCTCGTTTTGCAGGCTGGCACCTAGCCACCTGCGCCACGAAGGCGTCCAAAATGTAGTTCTTTACCTTCATGGAAAATTTATTTTTGGGCATTTTTCTCAAAAGGAGTTAGAACATAAGATTTTTTTGATAATAGAGAGATATCGATGGTAATACTTTCGAAAGAATTCTTCAAATAGAACGTCTAAAATCGATCTTCAAGGTATGTGTAAGTTTAAAGTATTAACTTTACTAATATGCCGTATAATAATTGTGTACAATTCTTATGAAAATTCGCTACTATAACACATTTGCTACGTCTCGAAATTTTTTAATTGAACAGGAAGGACTTGAGAATAATCATGGGATTTTTCACACGACTCTCCCCAGTAAGGTATAACCTTATGAAGATGGTGAAGACAGTGAAAACTGCAGTTTGGTACTACAATAAACAAAAGAAGGCTTATCAGGTGACTGCATGGTTCAGCTCTGCAAAAGGCTTAAATACCTTGGAGGGGTGACTCTAACACCCCAGGAAATAGGTAAAATGCCCCCCAAAAAGGTAGTAGACTGTATAAAAAGTCTAAACATTTTATAAACTAAGAGTCGCGCACGTTTTCAGAATATCCTCATCGTCTTTCTTTAAATTTGAAATACTTGAGATAGAAAAAGTTCCAGTCGAGTGGATCAGGACAAAGTTTTGTCATATTTATAAAGGGGGCGATAAAAGCTTGCCAGAATCTTATCAATTAATAGCACTAATAAATCATATTGTGAAATTGTTTACTCAAATACTGTACAACCGGATCAGCAAATTTACAGAACAGCATGAAATTTTGCCAGAATGCCAAGCTGTATTTAGACAGGGAAGAAGCTGCGAAGATAATATATTTGTTTTGAACGCTGTAATTAGTTCCAATATTAAATTAAGGGGTAGAAAAGCGTATGCTGTTTTTGTGGACTATAAAAAGGCTTTTGACAGTATTGAGAGAACGGTACTGTGGTTCAAATTGTACAGGGCAGAAGTGAGCGCAAAACTCATACGACTGATACGAGACATGTACGAGAAAGCAGTTATAATTGTCGAGAAACCAGAAAAGCAGATTGAGTGTGTACCTATAACAAGGGGCATACTACAGGGAGATAGTTTGAGCTCGCTGCTGTTTTCTCTGTTCACTGCAGATATGCCGTCCTTCTTCGAAGAAAGAAATGCCAATGGCTTACCGTTAAATAGCTGTGTGCAGATAACTATGTTGATGTATGCAGATGATCTCGTTATTTTGGCTGATTCACCCATTAATTTGCAGAGGAGCATAGACATATTACATGAGTACAGCACAATGCCAGGACTGGAACTGAACATAACCAAAACAAAGATCGTAATTTTTAGGAAAGGTCCTGCTGTTGCTAGACATAAGTTTTACTATGATAGGCAAATCCTGGACATTGTGAACGAGTATACCTATCTGGGGATTCCTTTCAAATTTAACGGTATATACCACGAAGCATGTAAGAGGAGAGTGAGTGAGGCAAACATCAGTCTGGGAGCTGTTAGGCACGCGCTTACAGGGGTATGTAATGCCGGATGGACGACAAGTCTTAAGTTGTTCACCTCAGTTATGGCGCCGGCCTTGAGTTATGCAGCTGGTATTTGGGGGCTCAGATACACTGACAATGTGGAGGTTATACAGAGCAGATTCTTAAAGGGTCAAAATTTTCTCCCCAGGAACACGCCCGGTTACATACTGCGCCTTGAATTTAACCTACCGAGGCTGGGATATTATGTGCTGAGAGCGGCGCTACATCTACTCTTAAAGCTGAATAGCATGAAGAGGGACAGGTATCCTGCGGTTGCTTTGGAACAGCTGAAATATTTGGATTCCTCAGCCACAAATATAATCGGTCTTAATTGGTTTAGTCGGCTAAAAAGTCATACTAGCGGGGATCGGAGTGGAGGGCACGGATATCTTAACCAATTTACGCGAGAATGACATAACAACTATACTTGGCATTTACACAAATCATAGCGGAACATTGGATGAGAACTGCTCGTTGCTCTCTGTTAACTACCCCCAGTACAAATTCCTGTTGGGAGACAGCACTGGATTGGTATTACTCCCTTTGTATTTACAAAGGTTTATGCTCCAACTGCGTACAGCGGGAAGCAGGGAGGTGGTTCTGATTTTCGGGACTATCAAATACTGATTAAACAACCTAGATGAAAAATGCACTATTTGTAACTTAAATGAAAATGAAGATCTAAAACATATAATTTTTGAATGCCCCATGTACCGGCCAATTAGAAAAGACCTTGAGAGTCGCCACCTGGATAGAGATATATACTTAGTTGGACGGGAAGCACGTTAAAGTTTTGTATAACTTTTTAAAGAATGCAATGTTAATAAGATCGTTTATATTGAATGAGTGAAACCCCTGCTGTTTTTGTTTTGTTTCTGATAACCATTGAGTTTTGAAGGATATCTCTATATTCGCAGTCGTGTCAATATCTAATTTTATTAGACTTACCCATATGTGACTGTGTTGACATTTAGTTTAGTTATTATTTGGATTTTATATTTAAGCTTAAATAATTGTTCGAAAACACCACAACTTTGTTCATGTTTTCTGTATCGATTGAACAATAAATTTATTATTATTATTGTTAAAATTAAAAGTAATTAATTAAAGAAATATATTTAAAAAAACAACAAATTTACATGTGAGAGCACGAAAGCAGTAGAATAATCATACCTAAAATAAGTTTACATACGTATGAATTCACACGCACTTAGCTTATGAAAGTTAGGATACAATTTAGGCTAATTTTGCTAATTATAAATACTTTAAGTAGATAATTGTGTCTCTACTGATCCCGTCGATGAATGAGAATTTTACATTAAAGAATGCTTTTAACAATTACCCAAAAGGTAAAATAATGGTTGTCAAATGAATGACCTTACATAAAAGTAGTATAAAGTGTAATGAGACCATTAAAATTATGACTAAGTAACATGCAATATTTAACCCCAATCGATATCTACAAAAATATAAATAGTCCACTAGATCTGTTTATAACAGCTGTGGTGACTGTATGTATGCTATTTATTATTTCTGAAAGGTCACAGAAGACAGATTCTACTTCCAGGAAGACCATACCAAATACTATATAATGACAATACGGGACACTCCTATGCTTTAGCGTTGGTGATTTTTGTGACAAGTACAGTAGCGCCACCTCGCGTGAAGTACTGACAACTGAGCGGGTAATTTGAATTGTATATTTACCTGCATATTCTTAATTTAGACAATTGGTTTCTTATAGATGAATATAAAAACTTGTACATTATAAAACAGTGAAAATTTTCTGATTATTTAGTTAGAAATAGAATTTGTATCAACAATTAGCTTGAAACCTAAATGAATTCAGCATGAATAATTCTGCAAATTTCTCTTACCCATAATCTTATTTCATTATAATTTAATGTACTACCTTGAAACCGTCGTTAAACTACTATTTCAAGGGTAGGTATAGGAATATACTGAGAGCTGTTTGTGAGGATATTAAGTTACAATCTGTACTTACCTATAAATAATTGTTCTAGGTATAAATGGTTGCACAGTACTCAATTTGCTATATCTCTACATGAAAACTGTCTTATTAATCTAATATTTTAAAATATGTAACTGATATACTTAGTATATAATTAAGAAATTGTGCAGATGAAAGGTGAGACTAACTCTTGCTTCCGTGAATAAATCTGTTATAGAGCTGAATCTGCTATTTCTACTTGTCTCTTTAAAAACTTGTCTTGGGAAGATAATTAAAAGCCTTTACCAAGTACAATAATTTTAAATGTGAAAATATGTGAGAATTTATGTCATACTGAAATAAAAAAGGACACAGAAGAAGATAGAGAAAACAGTTTTCTTATATCATTTATTATTAATGAAAACTTTTTTTGCCTTCATATATATATATATATATATATATATATATATATATATATATATATATATATATATATATATATATATATATATATATATATATATATATATATATATAATATATATTTATGCACTGGAAGACAAGTTTTGATTAATGCCTTTCAACCATCGGTTTACGAAGCTTATCTATAAATAGGTACATGATGGTAAATATTACACAATAAATTATCTTCTGCGAACTGTACATATTGGCATAAAAGTGATTCTGAATTTGTGTTCTGCTTCAACAAATTAATTCTCTTGGAGGTGACATTGAAATGTAAAATGCACCTTGTGTCTTCAATACTATATCCAAATCAGTTCTTTTTGATAACAGTACCCTTTTGTTGCATCTATAATACAAAATTATCGTCAATCCATGTTATAGTTATTGTTTAATATTAATTATTAGGCGAATTTGTAAAAGAAATTCGCTGGTAACAAAAGAAAACACCAAAAATCATATTCACGTTTCACCATTCTTTGGAAACCTATGAAATGTCTTTGATATATTTAGCACGTTATAATTCGAACAATTATAGATTGCACACACCCAACCACTAACATTCATTGTAAAAAACACAGCTCAAACTTAATTATACACAGTTAAACACCAGCAATTGCTAGTGTTACACGTTCTCGAACGACATAACATCAGTACTATCCGCTAGGGGCGCTAATATTCTTGAAACACGAAATCAGCCGGAGTGTCCAGTATAGTCATTATAAAGTATTTGACCATACTCTTAATCGTATTCTCCACACAAAATTTATAAGTTTGGCATAAATATACAACATAAAGAAAATGCATTTGTTAGATAGCAGTTTGGTATGGAAAGCAACATCCAGGCAGTGACGGTTTTGATTGAGGTTTAAGATGGACGAAGAAGAAAAAATTTAGTTTCAATAAATTTTGGTATTTCAAAATTTGAAGTGTATCATTAGGTGATAGATGTCAAACATATTTAGAATGATCTTTGCAAAATTATGTCAAAATACTCCACAAGTCGCAGGACTTTTTGTGTTGGCATATTGTACAATTTTAAACAATAAATATTTAAAGATTAAAGATTAAAAATTCACTAATAGAGAGGTAACGATGGTCTGACTTTCGGAACATATTTTCAAATGAGCACGAATTAGGGCCCCTAGGACCACCCAGATCCATGGTCCGTTTGAATTTATATGTATATATATATATATATATATATATATATATATATATATATATATATATATATATATATATATATATATATATATATATATATATATATATATATATATACAGGGTGGGCCAAACTCGATGGCCTATTAGAAGTATTTAGAGCATCAAAAAAGATAGAGATCTGAAATTTGGGTTATTTTTGTAAGTGGTCGCGATCTTTGTTTCGAAAATATTTTTAACAATGCAGTGTTGCCACATCTACCCTAAATAGATACTAACTTTGTTTTTTCAAATGAAACACCCTATATATTATGACATTTTCGGGTCCCCCGGAACATTTACAAAGTTTTTTATATAAGTTATTTCTCACCTATCTAGAGCCGTTATGGAGATAAAAAATAATATTTAGGAAATTTGGCAACTTTCATTCCTCAATGAAAAAAGGATTATCACCGCAACCGACATAGCTAGGATTCTGTATTTATGGTTTCTGTTTGTCAATGGGTTAATATATGATGATATGCTGTGATAATTCAATTACTGCATACAGGCTGTTCACAAAATGATGGACTTCTGATAGGACATTGAAGGGCATGTAACGGATTTTCCGCTGCCCAGTAATGTGAATTTCTTCGATTGAAGATGCCTTCTCTAGTAAACTTGCTTTCGTTCGTCCAAATAATTTTCTTCAGAAAATTTGGATCTTCTTGAGTACGAATTAACATCATTTCACATAAATTTACGCGTTTTTCCGGATCAGTTGGCTCAATGGCTTGAAGTCTTATGAATTTATAATTATGCATTCCATAGTTATGCATTATTCTTTCTATGGATTTATAGCATATTCCTAAGTCTTTCTCGGCGGAATGAAGTGATGCATGAGGAAATGCAGAAAAATATGCTAGGACAATTATTATATTGTCATCGTTACCTGTAACAGGTTTCATTTGGAGTCTTGGATTGCTCATGTGACCGTTATTCAAAAAGTTGGCTTGTAACCTCTTGAATTTCTTCCCATTCATCGGAACAATGCCTGGATACTTTTCGTTGAAGTTTCTGCATGTCCTTGAAATAATCTTGTTACACTGGCCATGCATGAAGAACAAGTCCAAAATTTGCTCATTTGTATATGAATTTGCCATTTCCAATAAAAGATCGCTAACAATATGTATAACGAACAGAGTTATAAACTGACAGTTTAATTCTGACAATCGATCTTGACAATTTAGAAGCATCGCCTACTGCTTATAACAAATCTATTCAAGGCAAGGCAATATTTTCTATTTTTGCTTATAAGTCGAAAACCGCTGAGAATAGGTACTACATCGCCCAGCACTTTTAGAATGGAAATAAATTAGTCTTGCTTATTTCATTATAAAATACAGGGTGTTCTATTTGAAATTTCCGAGTTACTTGCCTTTCAATGTCCTATCAGAAGTCCATCATTTTGTGAACACCCTGTATGCAGTAATTGAATTATCACAGCATATCATCATATATTAACCCATTGACAAACAGAAACCATAAATACAGAATCCTAGCTATGTCGGTTGCGGTGATAATCGTTTTTTCATTGAGGAATGAAAGTTGCCAAATTTCCTAAATATTATTTTTTATCTCCATAACGGCTCTAGATAGGTGAGAAATAACTTATATAAAAAACTTTGTAAATGTTCCGGGGGACCCGAAAATGTCATAATATATAGGGTGTTTCATTTGAAAAAACAAAGTTAGTATCTATTTAGGGTAGATGTGGCAACACTGCATTGTTAAAAATATTTTAGAAACAAAGATCGCGACCACTTACAAAAATAACCCAAATTTCAGATCTCTATCTTTTTTGATGCTCTAAATACTTCTAATAGGCCATCGAGTTTGGCCCACCCTGTATATATATATATATATATATATATATATATATATATATATATATATATATATATATATATATATATATATTGTGTGTGTATGTATCCGAGCGATAACTCAAAAAATACTCAACTGATTTGAACGAAATTTGGCACATATCTTCATTGTATTAAGAACGTGGACGAGTTTGTCAATCAGCTATAGCGGATATTTTTTCACACAAAGATATACAAGAGTATTTTTGAAAACGCTACATTTTTGACATTACTATAGTAACTAGAATGAGACGTTACATATGGCTAGAATGGACAAGGTTATCCTATTTATATACCTAAACTATATACTAAAACTGATGTAATACAGATGATGCAATACCGGATGATGATGCAACACCGGATGATGCAATACGGGATGATGAAATACCGATGATTCAACACCGGATAATGATGCAATGCCGGATGATGTAAAATCGGATGATGAAATACCGGATGATGCAACACCGTATGGTGGAATATCTGATGCCTCAGTACCGGATGATATAACATCGGATGACGTAACACCAGGTGACGTAATTCAAGGATTATTGTTGTGTAAGAGGATATGCCCAACCGGTTGTGTCGATGTTGAAAGCAATCATGGGTTATTTCGTGCCATTTCAAAAAGTGCTGAATTATCCGGACCCATGTCTGAATTCATGAAAATCTGTGTAATCACCTTGCGGATTTCCAAACTTTTCAAAGCATCTAATTTGCGATAATCCGCGGTTACTTTCAACAACTTAAAATTACTATCGCCTACCTTACGTCCATAGTCAATCATATGTTGGGCAACGCTAGACATGCGTAGTGAAGTTAATGTAAATATTCCTCCACCTTTTATCTGACATTTATAGGAAAGAAACTCCAAAGAAACTTCCACAACACGGTTCATACCATCAGATTCAAATCATCCTGTCGGTCACCAAATCTCGACTTTGAGCTTTCTTGTTCAGAACTTACTCGGCTTTCCTTTGGACAGTAAGCGATACAATTCAGAGATGGACAAAATTATATATACAGGCTGTTTCAAAAAACATGCACCATCGCTCGTGGGGCAATTCCTTACTAAAAAATAAGAAAAAAAGTTACTGTGCACATGGGCCCGGAAACGCATAGTTTCAATATACAGGGAGTTGAATTTTAATTTTTTTTAAATTTTTTATAAATAATTTCAAAACCACTGGATTGATTTTAATGAAACTTGGAACTTGAAAGTGTATTATGAAAGTGCATATTTTCAAGTGAGAATCTGCTTACAACTGCGTCAGTGGCGTGCGTACGGGGCAACTGTAAAAATTCATTAGGGGAAAAATATGTGCGCCACTGTCTTTTCCCAATTTTGATACATCAGTTATGAAGCTTATTACATAAGCCACAAAAGCTACCTCTTGGTATTTTTTCGTTCAGGGTATCCCCTAGGAGATATGATTAATTTTATAAAAAGGGGCAAAGTACCGATTAGTCGGCGTAATAATAATAATAATAATATATGTTTACTGCAACCATAAGAATATGAAAAACAAAACATACAGTAAACATTACAGCAATAAACGTGCAAATAACTAACCTACGTAAAACTTATTGGTGATAAACATTGAAATGAATATTACAAACATTGATAAAAAATGATCAATAAAAAATAAAAATAAAAAATGAAAAAAGTAATCGTAAAGACACCATGATTTTTCCAAACTCTTGTTTTTTGTACATTACTCAATCGACTTTAATAACAAAGCTAAAGAAAATGTTGAAAGTGACCACCATTAGCGTCGTTACAATTATTTAACCTTCTGCGCAAAGATCTTCTTACTCTTCTGCAAATATTTTGATCTTCTCTAATGCTGTCAAATGCATATTCTATTCTTCCCAACAATTCTTCTCGTGTATTTACTGGTGTTTTATACACTATTTCTTTTAAATGACCCCACAAATAAAAATCGAGAGGATGCAGGTCCGGAGATCGAGGTGGCCATGACACCGGACCTCCACGACCAATCCATCGGTGACCGTATGTGTTGGCTAAATATGTTCTTACAACTGCTGCAAAATGTGCGGGCGCACCATCATGCTGGAACCACATAGTACCATTTCTCATAAAAAGCGGTAGTAACAACGGCAAATCATTTTGTAAAAAGTTTAAATATGATTCATGGTCAAGACGATTCGGTAGAACAACAGGACCAATTATGTGATTTTCAATAATAGCAGCCCAAATATTCATGGAAAATTGATACTGCGAATTTGCAACTCTTAGAGAGTGTGGGTTTTCATCGGCCCATGTATGTAAATTGTGAAAATTTACGATACCTTTTCGCGTAAATGACGCCTCATCAGTAAATAGTACACGTTTAGAAAAATGTTGGTCGTGCCTAAGTTTGTTTAAGAACCACTGACAAAACATTACCCTTGGTTGAAAGTCTCTAGGTGGAAGTTCCTGGACACGTGTAAAATGATAGAGATATAAACTTTGATCCTTCAGAGTTCTGTGAACTGATGATGCCGAAATATTACCCAGTTCGGTGGCAATAATTCTCGTACTTGTACTAGGATCACGTTCAACTCTATTTAATATTGCCTCTTCAACTCGTACAGTTCGGCGGTATCTTCTGCGTCCAGAGTCAGCTTTTAAACGTTTTAAAGAACCAGTTTCTCTCAAATGTCTTACAATACGTGGGAAAATATTTTTGTCAGGAATTCTTCTTTGCGGATAAGTTTCCTGATAAACTCGCACAGCTTGTCTAGCATTTTGATTTGTTTGTCCATAAATTAACAACATATCAGTCAAATCCGCTGAAGTGTACTTAATGAAAACCATCTTGAGAGGAGGAAATAATATTAATGAGCAGCTCAGTATCAACAAATAACTAAAAACGAAAATACTGCACCGTATCAAAATTTAAAGAATAGCACGAAAACTCTTTTGACGCCTACAAAGCACTTCAAAATTGTAGAATTTAGAGAACTGTCAAAAATTATAATTTCATGGCACTTTACGATTACTGTTTTCATTACTCCAACGAATCGGTACTTTGCCCCTTTTTATAAAATTAATCATATCTCCTAAGGGATACGCTGAACGAAAAAATACCAGGAGGCAGCTTTTGTGGCTTATGTAATAAGCTTCATAACTGATGTATCAAAATTGGAAAAAGACAGTGGCGCACATATTTTTTCCCCAAATGAATTTTTACAGTTACCCCGTACGCACGCCACTGACGCAGTTGTAAGTAGATTTTTACTTGAAAATATGCACTTTCATAATACACTTTCAAGTTCCAAGTTTCATTAAAATCAATCCAGTGGTTTTGAAATTATTTATAAAAAATTTAAAAAAAAATTAAAATTCAACTCCCTGTATATTGGAAACTATGCGTTTCCGGGCCCATGTGCACATGAACTTTTTTTCTTATTTTTTAGTAAGGAATTTCCCCACGAGCGAGGGTGCATGTTTTTTGAAACAGCCTATATATATATATATATATATATATATATATATATATATATATATATATATATATATATATATATATATATATATATATATATATATATATATATATATATATTGCGATTTGTAACTGTTTCTCTCCAGACATTGTGTATAGATTAGTTACTAAGCATAGGTGGAAAATGTCGATAAATAACGTCACGATATTGAAGCCTGAATCCGATGAGCCACCCAAAAAGTTTGCTGTACTTCCTTTCTATCCTTTTCTTACTAAAGGGTTAAAGAAAATATTCAAAGGTAGTGACTTGAGAGTTGTTTACCTCGTTGAGAATTTGAGAAACCTTTTGGGTGGGCCAAAGAATACTGTTGACTTCCGACAAAAATCGGGCATTTTCAACTATCCTGTAATAATTGCGAGAACATATCTACAGTAGGCAATCGCGGAGGTAAATAAGAACAAGATACAAAAAGCACATAGTTCATTTTAGATTCAATAGACCGAAAATTTTACGTTGCTCAACATATGATAGTCATCTGATCAGATCATCTGCCATTAGAAAACATCAACTCCGAGCTGGTTATCCAATATATAACGAGAAATTTACTGCAATTATACACGACGCTATTTTAGAATTATGAGGCGATTTTAGAGATAAGTCATCATTTATTCTGGAACCCGAGTATAGTCTGTGCGAAAGGTACTGCTATTATTATTATTATTATTATCTACAAAAAGTGACATAGATATAACTGCAATGACAACACAACTTCTCTTACGTGCTACTAAAATATTTAAGAAAAATTATTTTCATATTAACCGTACTTTACAAAATATAATTAAATATTAGTAGCTTTGAAGCAAGTGAGCATCTAGTGTTTCGCAAATAACACGTGAATACAGAGGGCGCTTCTGTGAATTATATACTCAACACAAATGACCTGTTCGGTTGCAAACTCACTCTTAATGACCATCAAAGCACATCTCGTGCTCGGTGCGTTGCTAATCAAATTATTAGGGATCTAGAGGACCTTCCAACCATTCACCATACTGACCCAAATCATACTCGTCACGTCATCTGATTGTTTAGCTATACCATACAATCGGGTCTGCTTTGGATTTGTTACTCTAGTCTATGCGAAAGCCATATCTATTAATTAGAAGAGTGGAATGTGCCTATAATAAAATGTTCCTTAATTACTTTCTGATTTCCGTTTCGGGTAAATGAGAATGGAATACGAAAAAGTTTCATTTTAATTTAAGGTTAGCTAGACTTCTAATGAATTCTGGACGACAATTTAGCGAAAGTTTACAAAAGAGAGTTGCTTAAAAAGTAGACCATACCTGCTAAGAGTCAGGACGCTGCAAGTGTAGTATGGTAGCGAATTTTCATTAAAATCATTCAAATCACGAAACATCCTCAAAAAATTGAAGTTTTTAATAATCTTCGAAAATAATACAGTTGGTTTGAAGAAATGTAGTACAGATGTTAGCTTCGTAATTTGACAAAAAAACTTTTGCGCTACCATAACTAACTTGCTGCATCCGAACTTTTACTACTGGTTATATATGGTTTGTTCGCTTAACGGTTTATTGGCTAAAGAGATTATTTTTTTTTATTCGTTTTTAAAATAAAAACTATAACACGTTTAAATCACATATTCTATAACTCAGCTGCTGCAAAAACATCACAAAAGAGTTCATTTCAAATAAAATGTCTGCAAATTGACTAAAGTTCAAAAGAAGGACCAAAACTGTTGAAGCAAAAATTGAAAACTTTTCAAAACACACCCTCTGTAATATTTGCCCTTTTTAACCCGCATTAGTTTCAGAATATTTGTTTAAAACTTAGCAATTTTGACGTTTCTAGAAGAAAAGGTATACAATTTTCAACGTAATTTTTGTTATTTTTCACGCTTTTTGCGCTAAAGAAACTTAAACTCTTCCTACACTTACTACATTTTATTTACCACATTTAATTTTCTAGTCTTGTGTCCTACTTTGATCTCCAGTGCAACTGACATTTTCTTTAAATGCTTATTTTTTTTTAACTCACAATATTGACACGTAGAGTACGTTCTTGAAGAGAAACTTGTGTCGCAAATTTGGTTACAATAGCTTTGTTATTTCCTAAAATACAAAATTTTTCGAAAGAAACCCCAAAATTTTCCCAGAAAAACTGGTCTGATTTCCTGCCTACTTGCTTGTCCAATTCATTTACTAAAGGGACACACGTTCCCAGTTTCATAAAATCTGCCCATTATTTTTGAAGCTACCGGTAACACACACACACACACACACACACACACACATATATATATATATATATATATATATATATATATATATATATATATAACTACCCTATCTTTTCAAAAGTCTTAATACTGATCACGTTATAAGCGAACTTTCATAAACAACAACCAACTTAAAAAACCATACCTGTATTTACAAATACTAGTAAAATTATTTAGAGGTTATCAAATATTTCACTTTTAAGTTGAATCTGACATTTGTGAAACATTTTTCTTCTCCCTGAATCTAGTTCTCTCTTTATAGCCGGTGGAGAGTAATAAGAGGCATGATAAGCAAAACAATACTTCTTTTCATAGGATCGATGCATGCTTTGTTTGTCTGAAACCATCTTTGCTTAGCGACATTGTCTGCACGCAGTGTCTGTCATTGGAAATACTTTGTAAGTACTACAGGTTGCTTATGTGCCGTATGAGACTTTAATTCGGTTCCACGATGTTATATAATTACTATCATCGTTACATAAAAAACATGTTAAAAAGTGGGGGACCAAGCACTGAGTTCTGTGGTACCACATACTTTGTCAATATTCTTCTGGACTAAAAACGGCTGCACGACACGTATTGCTTTCTTTAGCTTAGGGGGGACCAATTTATTGTGTGGTATGTTTAATAAAGTCATCTTCATATATATATATATATATATATATATATATATATATATATATATATATATATATATATATATATATATATATATATATATATATATATATATATATATATATATATATATATATATATATATATATATATATATATATATATATATATATATATATATATATATATATATGAGACATGCTTGGTTCTCGGGTTAAACCGCGTCCAGAATTTATGGAAACTCGACGTTTCGGCTCCTGTTTTGGAGCCATTTTCAAGAGGTAAAGGAAATATGTAAGGACACTCTAAGGCCTCAATTTGCCTACTCCTTAGAGTGATGGACAAAGGTGGGTAAAGGAAATATGTAAGGACACTCTAAGGCCTCAATCTGCCTACTCCTTAGAGTGGTGGACAAAGGTGGGTAAAGGAAATATGTAAGGACACTCTAAGGCCTCAATCTGCCTACTCCTTAGAGTGATGGACAAAGGTGGGTAAAGGAAATATGTAAGGACACTCTAAGGCCTCAATCTGCCTACTCCTTAGAGCGGTGGATAAAGGAAGGTTGGGTTGTTGTAGCTCGATTACGGGGCCTCAATCTGCCTACTCCCCAAATCTCGCCGGAGATCGTCTGTGAGGTCTCAGTGTGTTCAACCCTAGGCCTCAGAGAGATCTGGCAGTTCGTTGCAAGTCTTGTCTTATATAGGTCGTTCCGTCTACCTGTTGCGTCATCAGTGAAAGTAGTGGGGTCACCGCCAATTAAGTGGGGGGCTTTTGTCACGGTATTAAGAGGGTCACCGGCATTTGTTGAGGCAGATAATGATGCAACCAAATTGTCTGTGGAATTCATTTCCCTTTTGTGTGTTTGCAAAGAAGATATAATAGGTTTCCAAGTAGTCGGAAGGCGAAGACCATCATCTCTCTTATTTAAACAATCGGGACGTTTTTCAATCTCGATTGCTTCGCGGATAATTCTAGTTTTGAAATTGTAAACCGGTGCTATTGTTTTGGCATTATCGAAGTCTATTTTGTGCCCTGTATGAATATGATGCATGGCCAGCGCCGATGAGGGGTCGGATTTTCTAACTGCGAGGGTGTGTTCGTATATTCTATTGTGGATGCGTCTGTTTGTTTGTCCTACGTAAGTTCGGGAACAGTCGGAACAAGGAATTTCGTAAACTCCGTGGGATTCGTTTGGAATCGTATCCTTGGGAGTTTTTATAAGATTTGACAGTTTTTGGTCTGTTGTGAATACGGTTTTGATATTATGGGTTCTGAAAATTCGGCTGATTTTGTCGGTAACACCTTTGATGTATGGTAAAAACGCTGTGTGTTGTTGTGTGGACGCTGTTTGTTCTTGTTGTGGTGTAGTGGTTTGTTGTTGTGCGTTTCTAATGTTTCGTAGTATGTGATTGTTGTCGTATCCGTTTTCTAGCAATGTCTGTCTTAAAAAGTTTAATTCTGTCTGTTTGTTGTTGTTGTCCGTTAGTCTAAGGGATCGTGTTACTAATGTTCGAACCACGGAATTTAGTTGCGATGGGTGATGGTGAGATTGGGCGTTAAGATACCGATTAGTGTGGGTTGGTTTTCGGTAGACAGTGTAAGAAAATCCTCTGACTGGGTTTTTAGTGATGCGTACATCTAAGAAAGGCAAAGAAAAATTATTTTCCATTTCCATGGTGAACTGGATTTGGGGGTTGATGTTATTTAGGTAAGAAAGGAATTCGTCTAGAGATTCTTTGCCGTGTGGCCAGACAGCGAAAATGTCGTCAACGTATCTTAACCAACACGTTGGTTTAAGTTGGGATGAATTGAGGGCTTGTGTCTCGAAGTTTTCCATGAAAATGTTGGCCAATGCAGGAGAGAGGGGTGAACCCATTGGAGCACCTCGAACTTGTTTGTAAAATTTGTTTTGAAAAAGGAAATAGGTGTTAGATGTGCAGTGTTCTACAAGAGCTAAGGTATCGTGGGAAATTTTGTGTTTATTTTTGAGAATGTCAAGGGTTTCAGATAGAGGTATATTGGTGAATAAGGAAACTCTATCAAAGCTAACTAGGATGTCGTTTTGAGAAATGGTGTTGTTTTGAAGAAGGTCGATGAAATGGGTGGAGTTTTTGACATAGGATGTAGCGTTTTCTACTAATGGTTGGAGAGTTTTGGCTAGATGTTTTGCAAGTTTTTGTGTGGGTGAACGGTGGGCACTTACGATAGGGCGAAGGGGAATATCCGGCTTATGGATTTTCGGGAGACCATATTTTCTAGGGATGCGAGATGATTTTTCGCGGGGGATTAGTTCTTTTTTGAGGTCAGGATTGAGTTGGGAGTTGTTGATGATAGTTTTGGTTTTCTTTTCCAGATAAGTTGTAGGGTCGTTAGGGATTTGTTTGTAGTCTGTGTTGTTTAGTATATTGTCCATCTTTTGTATATAGTCTGTTTTGTCTAGTATGACTGTAGCGTTGCCTTTGTCTGCTGGTAGGATTATAATTTCTGTGTTTCGGTTTAGGTCTCTGATTGACTGTCGTTCGTGAGGAGAAAGGTTGGAAGGTGGAGGTTGGGCAGAACGTAATATCCTGGCAATGTCTTGTCTCGTAATTTCAGCTTCGTCAGTCGGTAAGTGTGTTATTGCATCTTCTGATTGAGAAATTATCTTTTCTATTGGAATGAATTTAGGGGTTGGTGCAAAATTAAAACCTTTGGATAGGACTTTGATGGCGACGTCACTTATGGTGGAATTTGAAAGGTTGTGAACTACTACAGGAGGATTGGCATTATGTGTGTGTTGTGTGAGATTTTTGTTGTCTAGAAGCTGCTGTAATTTTCTTTTTTGTACGTCCGTCTTTTGTTGTGTAACATGTTCTGATTTACTATGTGAGAGTCTGTCTAGAGTGTCCCAAAGTGTAGGGTGTATTTTGTATGTGTGTATTTTTATGTACGTGTCGTAAAGCAGTGTGTTGGTAGTGTTAAGGTGTCGTCTTGTCTCGTGAATGGAATTTCTAAGGAGAGCAAAGCCTGTTCGTTTTAAGATGTTGGAGACGTTATGTGATTTGGTGTGATGTTTAAGTTGAAAAGATTTTGGGACCACGTGATGATCACGGCAGGCTTATATATATATATATATATATATATATATATATATATATATATATATATATATATATATATATATATATATATATAGGCTCTGTATGAAATTTGTAGTTTTAGTAGATATATGGGTTATTAAAAGACAATTGTAAACAAAAATGTGGATAGATAATTCCAGATGTATGAGTAAGAAAGGTGGCGGATGTAGTAACAGATGGAAAAAAGAAATGTGATGATAATTGTGAAATGGATTTACGTCAAAATATGAATTTTGGAATGTGATTTACAGATTTGGATTTTAAGTAAATTATGTTAATATACGGTACAAGCCTCTGGCTTCTTGTATAGGACATGTATAATTTTTACCAATAAATGTATAATGTAATGTATATATATATATATATATTGAAATAAACATACTGGAGGCAACAGCAGCAGGCATTTCTCGAGATTAATAACATTATATTTTTCAAACCCCTGATTGGCTAGTGATTTAAAATTATCCTGTACGAGTGTAATTGAAACTTTCTTGAAATTTATTGCAATTATTAAACTTAGGAAATGTATAATAACAATTGACATTAATATTCTCGTGCTTCAATTTCGAATACCTTCAGTATTCGTATCATTAGACAAACCTTTCCATCACATGAGAGACTGTTTTAGATAATTACTTGCTACTAGCAAAGCGGCTGTTTGGAAACTTATCTAGCAACTCCCACGCTGATACTGACGACGAAAATATCAACAAAAGGGAATCACATCTCTTACTTTTTAGGCCTGCAGTAGCTTAAAGGAATTACTCTGAGTAGTGTGTAGGAGGACTTTATCTTAAGGGTAAAAAATCTAAAGGTTTCTAAAAAGTAAATTCGCTAAATTTTTGTGTAACATAGCTTAATGGTGAATACTTTTTTTTATAATAATTAGTGCCCTATTTTGCGATTTTCAGTATCTTTTAGTGAATTTTCTCAGAAAAAATTTCTTCAAATGAGCTTGAACTAGGACCCGTCGAACCCATATCCGGGGTCTGTTTCAACTTTTATATGTTTTATATACAAATGCAATTTTGTCAACTATTTAAATTTGAAGCATTTAATGAAAGTTTGCTACCATAACGCAATTGCTGGGTCCAGAATGTCTATTCTTACAAACATGCATTATATTTCGATGCAAAATGCAATATTATAAGGCGTGTACGATAAAAAAAAAAGAAGAAAATTTGTATCACCAAGGACCTATTCGTAACCTTGTGATTCTAAAAATAATTTTATAAGATGCAGCTTAAGACACCCTGTAATTAACGTATACAATTTTATAATATACGAAAATGGATACAAACTTACACTAGGGGGCCTACATCGCACTCATTTGATAAAAAGGTACGAAAGCTGCTCTCTTCTCTTAATACCAGGAAAGCCTCTGGCCTTGACGAGATCCCAGCAATTGTTCTCAAACAATGCGCACCAGAACTTGCTACTGTCCTGACTCGTCTGTTTCAGACATCTTACAATAGAGCCATATTCCCTAGTAACTGGAAAACTGCTCGAGTACAACCCGTCTCCAAGAAAGGATCCAAAGCGCTTTCTAGCAACTACATGCCTATTTCTGTTCTTTCAGTCTTCTCTAAAGTCATGGAAAAGTATATAAACACCGAATTACTCAAATTTCTTGAAAAACACAGTCTAATCCACGACGGGCAGCAGTATGGATTTCGTCAGCGTAGATCAACTGCCGCCCTCCTTTTCTTTGTCACCCATTCTTGGAACAAGTCTATGGAACTACACAGTGAATCCCAGATTGGCGCTCTAGAAACAGCCAAAGCATTCGAGCAGGTCTGGCACGCAGCGCTGTTTAATAAACTTTCGGCCTATGGCCTACCACCGAAACTCTGTACCTGGAGAGCAAATTTCCTCTCCAACCGGAGCACTTCTGTTGTCGTGGATGGCCATTCCTCTAAACTGTATCTAATTAATGCAGGAGTTCCTTAAGGTTCAGCTTTAGCCCCTACTTTGTTTCTTCTCCACATCAATGACCTTCTCTCTAGCACATCCAACCCAGTTCACAGTTACGCAGACGACAGGACCCTCCACTCAAATATACAATATTCTAAGCCTGCCTCTTTAGCCCAATTAGATAAGGATCGCAGACTCACGGAGGGTTCTGTCTCCGCGGATCTCCAATAATATAAGACTGGGAAAGTATAAATCTTGTGCAATTTAACCTCACCAAAGCTCAGTCTTGCTTTCTATCTCATAAGAGATACACCAGCCCTAGACCCATCACAATGAACAACCAAGTTATTCAAAGTAATGAGTCCTCTTTACTTGTTGGCACTTCTGTGGATCGAAATCTCAATTGGCACCAACATGTCACATCAATTGCAGAAGCGGCTGCTAAGAAATTAGGTTTTATTTTCCGGGCTCGCAAATACTTTTCACCAGCTAATCTCTATACCTTATATACTTCACAAATAAGGCCAAACCTCGAATACTGCTCCCACATCTGGGGTGCCGCTGCCGCTTCTACACTCGCTATCCTGGACTCCATTCAGAAGAGAGCTATACGTCTCATCGGTGACCCTACCCTCACACAAAAGCTGACATCTCTTGCCCACCGACGTGCCGTTAAAGACTCTGTCTCTTTTATAGATATATGCACGGGCACTGCTCAGAGGAGCTTTCTTTCATAGTTCCTCCACCTGCTGCCCCCATGAGATCTACCAGGGGAACAGAGAGAATGCCCGCTCTTTTGTCCCGAGGACTTCCAAGTTGTGGAATTATACACGGGATGTCATATATCTAAACTGCTTTAAAGGCGAAGTGCATTCTCTTATCGCTAAAAGCACTATAACTATCCAAATAAATTGTTATCTGTCATAGATTACTGCATATAGAATTTTTGGTGGGGGCCTTTGCTGATCAAAATTACATCATTTAGTAATTTGTGCAAAAAAAAGGCCACCGTTAGGGACCTGTGTGTTCTCACACCCACAGTGTAGTGGCATTAACGAGCTGTAAGAAAGTGGCGCCGCCTGGATCATTGTCTTATTATTTCTTACATTGCTTGTTGTCAATCCACAGTAGGGCCCTCAACCAGAGAAAGGTGTTGTTGCTGCCCTTTTGCAAGGTTTCGTCTTAATTTTCTTTAATTCCTTGATGCTCTGGTAGGCAAATTTACTTTGTTGTTCGTAGACAGTTGATTCAAGGATTGTTTGCAGTCCCCGGTCAGTTTAGACTTGGTTTTGAATTATTTCAGAGTTTTTAGTACTGCCTTAATGTCTGAGAAGATGTAGATCTCTCTATTTCTGAGTCTTCTTTGTATCCAATCCTGTACACAGAGTTTTATCGCAATAATTTCTGCTGAGATGATGGTAGAAGTTTTTCCTTGGGACTTAACCAGCCTAAAGTTAGGTGTTGTTATTCCCAGCCCTGCTTCCTGTGTTTGTTTAGACCCGTCTGTATGCCATACGGATGAGTTGTTTGTCAGTCTTTTATTGTCTGTGTCCCATGCCTAGCGGTCACTTATGACCACGTGAAATGGGACTATGAACTCCAGTATAGCTGGTATTTTATCTGTTGCTTTGGCGGGCGACTCCAATGGAATAGATCTCAGGATCTTCAAATGGCTAACCATGTCTTGGTTTAAATTTGCTTGCTTAAAGTCGTTTCTAGACAGTTCGTGCTGCTTACCTCTTCTCGCATACCTGCAGTGGAGTAAGATTCTGCCTCTATTGCAGCTGTATTGTATGATGCCATAGATTTCGTTATGCCAAGACATCAGCCTCTGCAAATTTTTGCAATTTGCTTTGTGTTGAGGCTTGTTACGTTTCTGGCTACTATACCATAGACGCATATATGACCATGGGCTTAACCACAGTTTAGTATATCCAATATACCATCCTGGGATTCAGCCCCTGTTTCTTCCTCGCTAGTCTACGGCTGGTCCATATTGCCATTGTGGCTCTCGAAAGAGTTAGCTGCCAAAATAAGTAAGTCATCGGTTCTGACGATATTTTATACGAAAGGTCTGCATCAATATCACTTGACACCCGTACGAATTTATTGCCAACTGATCCGTTGGGTAGATTACAATGTTTCCATTCCTTTCGAAACAAAGAGAATAAAAATCCACTGTTTATGAATAACATAATATTACCGGATGAAGCTGCCTTTACTCTCCGGGGTGTATCCGACTTTTAAAAAACATATGTGGAAGAATGCAAATCCTCATGTAGCAGTAGAGCGTCATTTACAACATCGATTGAGAATAAGCATTTGCTGTGAAATAATTGGAAATCATATTGTCACACCCGTCTCTATGAGATTTATGTTTATGAACCCTATTACTTCTATGGTCACAGGCAGGTTGTAAAGTGTGTTGGTAACAGCAAACACTATAGAGTTAATTTTTGAGAATTAACTAGAAATCACAGATATTGAACAATGTAAAAAGGTCTAGAACTACTCTATGGAGAATATAAATAAGCGAGCAGAAGATAGAAGGCGTCCGTCCGAAGTGAGTTAGTGTTGGTGTATAACAAGCAATCATAGAAGGCGTACAGTTAAATATAGTTCTATGGATATTTAGTAATAGAGAAACATATTTTAGTTGATGGTGGTGTTGGAAAACAGTTAGTTATAATAAATTTGTAGTTTGAAAAGCTATATTTTATTAGCCAACAAATCCAGAGAGTAATGTAAAGTAACAGCCAAATGTAGCAATACTAGTAAATGTTATGTAATTAATGTTATTAGATTTAGGGTTCCTTCTGCCTAACCTTGTGTTTACCAAACTTTTTCGTGGCCCAAGTCGGTATGTCGATGAGTCTTGGTGGGTCCCTTGGCGATATGTTTCGCAGTCAATTCCTAATTATATTGAAAAACAAAAGCTCAACGTACAACAAAAAAGTAATATTCCGGCTGCAAAAGTAAAAAATAAAAATCTGTGGCCAAAGAACGAGAAGTTCAAGGCAACCC